>OZ016496.1:4878348-5123348 GCA_963966615.1 Tenthredo amoena | reverse complement strand
CAACAAACAGAGAAGTCTTCACGGACACTGGCGGATCACCGTTTGTTAAATCAGAAAGGATTGTTAGCGGTGTACATTTCCTTACCGATCAAGAAGACGAGAGGCAAGATATTGGCACTAAGTCTGAGGCTGGAGACACAGAGCCTGAGGTCAGGAAACAGGTTGGTGAAGAAATTTCCAAATTGATTCATCTTCTCTGTCTCTCTCTCTCTCTCTCTCTCTCTCCCTCCCCCCTCTCCCTGCCCCTCATCCTCGTATAATTGAAACCAAAATCCGGAATGGTGTATATATTTTACAAGCTGCTGGAGTACCTGATACAAAACGATGGTTCCGTAGTCTGCAAATGGTGCGGCGAGGTACTGCCGTCTCGAACCCGGTGGTACAGGCACAAGTACAAACTCCACGTATCTACGCAAGTCACACAGCCGGCTCCCCTCTTCAAGTGCCATAGCTGCAACGCTTACTTCAAATCTAGGAAAGGGTACATTGGACACTTGAGCTCCAGGCATTCGGACAACGAAAATGACGAGAATAGGGAAGAACCGGTCAACAAAAAGACCAGGAGAACTTCCGAGGTGAGGATCGAAGGATCTGTATGTGTCTCCTATTTTTTATACCGATTAGAATGTCACATTTTATCATTCTATAAAGCAAATGGGTAAAGGACCGGACTGGGAACAGCAGAGAGAAAAGGAGGAGAAACTTGTCGCCGATATAATAGACAGAGTGAAGAGGGAGTGCGAGGCTCAAGGTGAGATCGTTACGAGGCGAGGATACTCAAGAAGATCTACCGTCATGAATAGCTAAGACATGTTTGTTATGATTAAATTAATGAACGGATAGGAGGATCGATCTCTCCTTATTGTTTTCTTAAAATTCAATTGAATTGAAATTGCTGGAGACTCGAGGGGGAGATGCAACTACTTGCCAATTAATAATTTCAATTTATAACGAAAATTTCTTTTGTTTTCTTAGTCAAAAAGAGGAAATCTTTATGAATATTGTTGAATCGCCAATCGAAATCAAATCGAAATTAAACAAAATGACGTAGCAAGGTATGAGTCATTGATTATATAGAACAAAACTGTGTTCCGTACCCTTATCTATAATATAATATAATATATTATCTGAAAGTCAGAGGAAAGTTACAACAAATGAAAATTGGATGAAGAAACGAAGAAAGGGAAATAGAAATGTAACGTTGAAAATGTGCGTTTAATGATGGAATTGTTTCCTAGTATAGGAGGAAATTATCTTTCTTCGAATAATTAAAGTAAGTGATTCAACGTAGGTCAGTCATCGAGTGAATCTGAAATAAACTAATTGACTATATGCATATACTATAGATACATGAATCCATAAATAGGTATATTATATATTTTAAAAATTGATAGGTCTGATAGTTTGATTTAACGCAAGAGCCGAATTCCGCTAATATAATAGTTGTTGTCGGTGTTCGTAATATGGTGGAGAAATGAAAAGAAATTATTGTAAATAGTATAAAATTTTTAGCTCGTCATTCGATGACGGTCATTCAACGATTCTATAAGTTTTAGTTGCTAGGACCATCCCCAGTGCCAAATGTAAATCTTCCCAATGATAAAGTTATTAGGCTTTTGTGTTCAATATCTAATTTAATTAATCTATTATTTATTATTAAATGACTAAACATTTTAACTATACTATACAAAGTAGATAGGTTTTTCGGTCTTTTTTTCTGTCCCATGAAAGTATGTAACGTTAAATTATTTCAAAACTATACCATATATCTATAAATATACATATAATAAGTTTTCCTTTATTAGTTGATAAATATTGATATAACATACATATACCTATATTATTATTTATTATTATCATTATTGAAAAGAATATACTGAAAAGTAAGGAAATCTGTCCATTTTTTGAAAATATTTTCATCTCTAATATAAGAAGAAGAATTAGAAGAAGAAGAAGGAGAAGAATAATAATAAGTAAACTTGTACATCTAACACATCTATAATATATACATATATACCTATATAGATCTATATATGGAAATATTATAATTATTACTATTATTATTATACAATATATATATATATATATCTACATAATACGATATATATTCTCGAATCTGTATGTAAAGATACTATTATTATGTATTATCTATGTTCTTCCTACGTACAACAAAGATACATCTCCGTAAAAATTTTTGTGATTTTAGTGTTACATAATTACTATACTATATACTATATAATACTATATATTAACGCGATTATATAATAATAATAAGAATAAGAATAATAATAATGATTATTATTATTATTATTATTATTAATAATATTATTATTGTTATTACAAGCTCAGAGTACTTGAGACATCGAGCACAAGCTAGATATTGCAATATAATTTTGACAAAAACAATGTTTTCCTATTATTTTTATCTCCAATTAATTAATATGAGTGAATTAATTTTTAATTAACACGTCGATAAATGATACGTTATCTTAAAGTCAGAAATAATTACTCTGAGATTGAAAGAAAGAAAGAAAAAAACTGAAAAAAATCCAAAAAAAAGGTGAAAAAAAAATACTAATTACACTAACTAATCTTCCATTGTCGATATTACTGTTAAACCCTATAAAGATGCTTACATTAACTGTGTTATAGTAATCGCGAGATTGGGCCGGCTGCTTATTTACCAATTTATCGACGTTTTCATTATACCGTTAATAGATATAAATATTGAGTTGAATTTATAAAGAAAATGACAAAAAAAAAAAAACACAAAAAAACGGAAGAAGAATTGGTCGGCTCAAAAAAATAAAGAATAAAATAATAAATAATATTTTAGTCTTCTGTATTGAATCTTAATTGTTAATAATAATAATAATATGAATGAAAGGCTGATCTCTCGTTTAACCAGGTGCTTGGAATTGAGAAAAATTTCAAATAAAATTCACTGTTTATATTATTGTACCCTTAGTTTGTATTAACGTATTACAGTAATTTTAAAGGGGAAGAAAAGAGAAAGGAAACAATTGTTATTCTTCATTTCTCAATTGAGGCATCTTGTATGACACGAAAACTAATATGGAATAGAATATCGGCGAGAGACTGTCGACTTGGAAATCTATAAATCTATTTCCTCGTTAGTTTATTTGACGAAAACGATATATATATATTTGATCACCGATTTAGTATTCTGCTGTCAAATTTTGTATTTTATTTTTCAGTCGATTGTCTCTTCCATTTCTATCACCGAAACTATGTATAGCGATCAAAAACTACCTAAGAATAATATAATATGTATATTAATACAGATTAAAAGCAACCCCAAATTCATGCATGACTTCCAAAAAACTGAATCTCCGGTTTTCTCAATAAGGAGATAACATATTACGATCATTTAATGAACATGAACATATTGTACATCGTTGATGAGGAATAAAATCAAACAATCCAGTGACCTAAACGCATTTTATATCATTTTTATCCAGTTTATAATTCAATTCTACCCGCCAATCAATGCGCCCTGATTCCCGCAACCAAACATACATTTCGTGGCGCACGGGGTGCAAAATGGTATCGCCATCTCGCGGTGAAACCCTCGAACTAATTTACCCGCAACCAACAGACATTTCGTGCGCACGGGGTGCAAAATGGTATCGCCATCTCGCGGTGAAACCCTCGAACTAATTTACCCGCAACCAACAGACATTTCGTGCGCACGGGGTGCAAAATGGTATCGCCATCTCGCGGTGAAACCCTCGAACTAATTTACCCGCAACCAACAGACATTTCGTGCGCACGGGGTGCAAAATGGTATCGCCATCTCGCGGTGAGACTCTCGAACTAATTTACCTACAAATCCTCATACGCCTCATGAGATACACAACCCGCTCGATAATTTTTTAGTTCTTACCTAATGCAACAGATGGCGAAACATGGGAAATGTTTGTAGGTGGGTAAATTAGTTCGAGAGTTTCACTGCGAGATGGCGATACCATTTTGCTACCCGTGCGCACGGAATGTCTGTCGATTGCGGGTAAATTAGTTCGAGAGATTCACCGCGAGATGGCGATACCATTTTGTACCCCGTGCGCACGAATGTCTGTTGATTGCGGGTAAATTAGTTCGAAAGATTCGCCGCGAGATGGCGATACCATTTGGCACCCCGTGAGCCACTGGCAATTGGTATACCTATAATAGAATTCTCCATGTGTGCAACAACATAACCTGACATCCGTAACGTCTTGAATTCTAACCTTAAACGGCTGAAAGAATTGAAATAATAAATGATACTGCGAGACACGCCGCCCTCGTCTCCCCAAATGGAGGAAGAAGTCGACGAAGATGAGATGGTGTACTTGGGCGACGCTGACGAAGTCTTAGAAGTCCTTGAAAACGAGGATAGCGATTCAGAAGCCGAGTTGTCAGACGATCATCCGCTGAAAGACGATGCGGTCCACGTATTTTCAGCTCACGAAGGTGAGACTTAAATTCCTACGTAACTCTTGAGTCAAAAAGCAGCTAATTCGAACGAGAAAACCACAGGATCAGTTTTCTGCGGGTCTCTAAACAAGGATGGAACTCTGGCCGCAACAGGCGGCGAAGACGACAAAGCCTTTGTCTGGGAAGTATCGACGGGTCGAGTTATCCTCGAATGTACCGGGCACACAGACAGCGTTATTTTCACTGAATTTAGTCAGGATGGGTCGTACCTAGCTACCGCAGACATGAGCGGCCTAATCCATGTGTGGAAAATGAGCAACAAGCTGCTAATTTGGGATTACAGCATTGGAGACATGACCGTAAGCATAGAGACCATATAAAACCCTGCCTCTCTCTTCCCGCTCGCTTACCATGATCCCTAATGAAAACCTTCTACAGTGGATGCGCTGGCACTCTGTGGCAAATGTTCTATTCGCCGGTGCAGCCAGCGGAGAAATATACATGTGGAAAATACCGAGTGGAGAATGCAAGATATTCCAGAGCCATGGCCAGCGGGTGGAACAGGGTGTTTTAATGCCTGATGGTGAGATTTTCCCACAAAACTAAACGTGGAATTTGTCTTCATTGTTTATTCCCTGATTTAGGTAAGCGAATAGCTGTGGGATACGAGGATGGAACCTTGAGATTATTCGACCTGAAATCTGGCGCCGTAACGTCAACTGTTTCCTCAGACTTTGGCCACAGCTCAACTATCACTGCTCTCGATTGCCATTCTGATAATAATCTTATCATGTCTGGCGCAATGGATGGTAGAACTATTCTCACCACTTCGCAGACTGGCAAGGTAGTGACCAACCGATGCAAAGTCCTTTTTATACCAAGTAAAAAATCCGAATTACTGAAAAATCATTCTCTGGCCTAACAGAAGATCAAAAGCGACAATCAGTAGGAATGAGATCCTAATTTATTGGCTTGAACAATTTTCTAGGTGATCGGTATCCTCCAAGACCTGAAAGACTCGAATGGCTCGGTTCCAGAAACTTCTACAGCAGATGATGACGCCGATTCTGAAAAGATTGGAAACTGGGTCGAAGCAGTAGCCTTTTGTAAAGATCCAGAGTTCCAGGTAGCAGCGACGGGTACAGTGAACGGGCAGATCTTTATTTGGGATATTGCGAAGCAGGTGGGACGAAAGAAGTTTCCTGGTTCTTGGTAGAGCCTGGTTTATCCGCGATTAACTACAATTCTTGAACAATTTCCCCCCAAGGTACCCCGGCATGTTATACAGCAGGATAGTGGTATCAGTAAGCTGGTTTGGCGCCTGAAAACATCGTCGCTTTATTCCTCAGGGCTCGACGGAGTAGTTAGATGTTTCGACGCGAGATCAGGCCAGCTGGTGAGCTCTTTCAGTGGACATTCCGCGGATGTACTCGACCTGAGTATTTCGAGGTAAAAAAAAAAGAGGCGACGCGATGATTCCAAGTGTTTTTATCGTTTTCTTTTTTTATTTTCCAGTGACGGAAACACGATTTTAACAACATCGGACGACTCGACGGCACGGATATTCAAAATCGGTGATTAAACCGAACTAGTTGATAGCAAAGAACCCTCCAACTCGTATCATACTATATTTTCTATACCCGCGTTTAGGAAGAGTAAAGTAATGCTGTGTAATATATCGCGTATTTGAATAAAATGAACTTCACTTGGCGTTAATGACTATAAATAAATGAATGAAACTGTTTATTAATGCGGTCTGTAGGTCACAAAGTCGATTCTCTCCTGGCCTGCAGTTGTATGAAATTTGTGTAAAGTTCTAGGGGGCATCGACAGGTGGGGCCGTGTGCTCGTTCACCTGCAGCCATAATCCCGTCTTCTCTCCCCACCATTTTTACCGTATAAAATCTAGCCCTCCATTCAGAGTCGCCTATTTACCTTGGCGCGGCTTCTCGCCTACCTGTGCTATGCTTGTATCATAGTATAACACGGTTATAAAAACCGCGTCTTCCCCACCTGGCGTTACAGGCGGCCCCCCGATCTGTACCGAAACTCCCCGAACGAGCGTGGTGTTAATGTGCCGGTCACCGTGGGCAGCCGTGTAGCCTAAGAGAGTAGAGACCGACCGGGGTATAGTGTAATATGACCGAGTAGAAGGTAGAACGTATTTCGTTATAGTATCAGTTTTATTTATTGTAGATTACAGATTAACAAACTACGGTCATCATTTTCGCCCTTTTTTCTCTATCTCTCTTCCCTCCCTCCCTCCCTCTCTCTCTCTCTCTCTCTTCCTCGCTAGGAGGCGAGTTATGTGAACCAAGTTTGTGAAGAAGGTGATAGTTCAGTGTCTATAGTCAGTGCCGGATGGAGTATTCCGATTCCGCCGTCCACCCGTCGTGATTCTTGGTACATTAACAAGGTGAGTCGCGCGAATGGTCTCTTCATCCACGGCATAGGGCGGCTATCACATTATATCGTTCCTGCGTCTGGTTTTTATAGACCAGATTCCAGTCCTTCCTCTTCATCGTCGTGACGCGTGTCACGCCCGATCTTCACGGGCGTTTTATCATCCATGGGAATTTTTGCTTCAAGCTAGTCTTAAGGCCGACCGTTACCACTCCGCTGACCAGACCACTTCGGTCGCGCGGATATTTACTAAGTCAATGACTGCTGGCTGGCTAGCTCGCTGCGCTATCTCGATTTTCAGGATTCCACTTATAGTAGTAACGAGACAGCATCGTAGCCTAGGTGCCGCGTACACCTGATGCTCGTCCTGTACACCTCGGAGAGATTCGAGAGGCTTCTTTCCTTCTTCGATGAGGATATGAATATACATAGGTCGTTCGAAGCGGCAATGTGGTGCCAGTGGTGCAATGTAAAACGCAGATGGTAGTTAGTTTGTTAGATCAGGTTATCGAGAAGTTTCAATGTTTACACAGTTGAGCGTATATCTGTGTGAGTTCAATTAGAAGCCTGATGTATGTATCGGGGATCGGGATCGCCCCGTTCTTCAGAAATATGAGTTAAATTCCTGAAGCTCGTTGCATTTATTCATGAGAATAAATAATTCGTGATTCGTATGTATTGTGTTCCTAATTCTAACGAGTGTAATGTTCGTTACGGGGGTACAGGGACCCCGAATCAGTCGCGCACGTGCGCGGCATCAATTCTCACTACGTAGCTCTGCATACCAGAATACGTTGTACACATATAGGTAGTACATAGAACACCGCGTGCTGTAAGCCATTATGTATGTATGTATGTGTATACAACGAACCGCTGCATTCCCTTGCGTTAAAGTCACGCGTATAAGCCAGATACCTACGCATAATATTGATTCATTCATTTACTCGCTTTCCTCTTTTCTATACGTATATTTAATATTAGATAGTCGCCTAATTATCTAAGTATATGTGAAGAATTTATCGAGAAAGAGAAGCGGAACCGGGTTAAAGTCGACTAGGGAAACCCACGTCATATACGTACTTCAATCGATAACTAAAAGTTTTTTTTTATCATTCTGGGGAAATACCCTTTCTGAAAACCGTGTGTCGGTAATATTCAAATTCGGAACTCCGACCCGGCCCCAAAAACGCGACTCTTTGCTTACATTATACCGAACGATCTCATCCTGTATATGCACAGTTTTTCTTTAACTATTCAGACGATGTATAATACGCCTAATTCATCGACTATCGAGTCCTCCTAAGTGAGAGACGTACGCGACGTTAGTTAGTCAGTTAGTTACTTATTGTTAGTTAACGCGCTACAGCGGCCGGCATCATGGAATGGAATGAGCATAGCGCAGAATCTAACCCACTTTGCAAACAGGTTTACAACGTTCGTTTATACGCTAACGGTGATTGACCAGGATTATTCTTCGCTACTCGGTGTCTCTGACCGAGCGCGAGCTTCCGCAATAAACTTTTAACAATTTATACTTATAATATGCGCGTACCGTACACGATTGATTTATCGTTTATATCACGTCTTATTATACATCTTCGTGATATAATCTTTCCTCAAGATCAGCAGCAGTCTATCTATCGGTCGTTAAAAACAATACACGACCTTCGCGATCGATCGTTGCGTAAGATTCTACCAGTTAGTATAGCTTTGTATATCTACAACTAGTCCTTTTTTCTTGCCTCTTATTTTTATCTTCGTTAAAAATTACAGTCGCTTCTCGCTAGCTTATCTTCTAATAATTTTTTCTCGTCGATCTTAGACCCGCAGACTTTTGAATCTCGATATTGTTTCTTTTTGTTTTTCAGGTGGCGGGGCGGCGGCCAAGATTTAAGAGATGGTCATCGTCACGCGGGTTGGTATATTCCTTATTATTAGATTCTAGAAAACTATAGATAATAAACAACACGGCATCCCATTAAATCGCTTTTGTTTATCAAATGCGATCTATTTTTGTTGTTTTTATTGTCGTTGTTGCTGCTGTTCGTTTGATCATTTACATACGAAAGAAACGGAGCGATACAGACAGAGCGACAAATGATCCGTATCCGCGTCAGCAACTCGGTGCTGCAAGCTCTACGGGGAGGGGGGAAGTATTGAATGGGGGAATTCCCCGCGGTGAAATTGAAGCTGACCCTTCCTTGTATTTGTATATGTATACTTGGTATAATCTAGTATACCTGTACGTTATAATTCGGAGCGCGGAAGTTCTCTTCCGATAATATGTTCCGGTTCGCGGATAATTAGGGCGAGAAATTAACCAGGATCTCTCGATCTGATGCAGCGCTACGAAGTTATTGTACAGCTATACACCGCACCTATATACTAATAGCCGCGCAAGAGACCGCGTTCACAGACGCGAACGAGTACGAAAAGATTATTATTATTTCCAGTAAATAATACGCGGATAATAAATCTTATCATATCGTAATCTATAACTGCATACAATTTTGTGATATCCGCGCGATGAATATTACCGACTCACGGTCTTCAGAATGGGTATTCCCCCGAAACGTCTACATATGGCCTACAGATAAAATGGGTTTCCGTAAATAGAGTCTCGATCAGAATGAACTTTCCGTTTTCTTCTCTTCCTGAGAAATATTGTAAGCCCGAATGTTTCCGAAAAATTCGAAGTCGTCTCAAACGAGTCAGGAATTATAAACTTGTTTCATTTAACAGGGGGATTACATATGGATCGAGCCGGTATCTGGAAGGGAATTTGACGTTGCGATCGGGGCTCGCGTTGTTTCGGCTGAAGGTAGAAGAATCCAAGTAAAAGACGACGACAACAAGGTATGCGTTCGTTATTAGTAATGATTTTAATTTTTTCTCATTGTTATTCATTGTTGTTCAATACGTAGGAGCAATGGCTTACTCCGGAGCGAAGGATAAAGGCGATGCACGCGACTTCCGTCCAGGGCGTCGAAGACATGATAAGTCTCGGCGACTTACACGAAGCCGGAATTTTGAGAAATCTTCTAATTCGATACAACGAGAATCTCATATACGTAAGCGGTTTAAATACACGTCTAATGTATACAGGCATCGAACATAGTTATGTACACTGAGGAAAAGAATTAACGGTACATTTGAATCCCTCCGATAAAAAAAAGTGCCTTTTTTCAAAACGTTATAACTCTGCGAAAAATTATCCGAACAAATTTTGAAAAGAAGTATTCCGAAGCTTGGAGTTTTCTGTTGAAAATTCTTTTTTGAACATTTTTCTACCATTTTTTATGACCGAGTTATTCAATCTTTAGTAACGTCCCGCGTATCAGTGTCACTCGGTCGTCTTTCATAATTAAACATTGAATAACTCGGTGTACAGAAAATCGACGAAAAAATATCGAGAATAAGATTTCGAAGAATAAACTTCAAGCTTCAAAATTATTCTTTTCCCAATCGATATCGACAACTTTCCACCGAGTTACAACGTTTTGAAAAAAAGTTCTTTTTTTTCGTAGAAATTCATATTCCTTTTCCTAAGTATACGCATCTTATACGATCTCTAGTTATACGTATTATTTTATCACGTTTTAAATAACAACAGAACTAGTCAACGGTATCGAGATAAGAACAAGAAGACTCATCAACTTATCTTCACACTGAATAAAGAAATTACATTACTTCAGATAAGACCGTATAGATACGGAGTCCAACTACCTCGCTAAAATATGCGTCATGCACACAGCTCCTTATACCTATAATATCGTTGTTTCTAATTCACAGACATACACCGGGTCTATACTCGTCGCAGTGAACCCTTACCAAATATTACCAATCTATACCGCAGAGCAAATAAAGCTCTACAAAGATCGTAAGATCGGGGAATTACCACCTCACATATTTGCCATAGGGGACAACAGCTACACTCATATGAAAAGATACGGTCAAGATCAATGCATCGTTATAAGGTATAACTAGGGGATCAGAGACTGAAAAAAATCAACCGTGAAACAGTTTAAACAATTATCTTTGTTTCACTTTCTTCATTCAGCGGAGAGAGCGGAGCGGGAAAGACGGAGAGCACTAAACTAATACTTCAATACCTGGCGGCGATAAGCGGTAAACATTCGTGGATAGAACAGCAGATATTAGAAGCCAATCCGATTCTAGAAGGCAAGGATCTGACGAAAACGATTATTTTTCTGTCTTGTCAGATTATTTTACCTGGATTATAGATAGATTGAGTATATTTCAGCTTTCGGCAATGCGAAAACTGTCCGCAACGACAACTCGTCAAGGTTTGGAAAATACATAGACATCCACTTCAACGAGTTGGGAGTAATAGAGGGTGCAAAAATCGAGCAATATCTGTTGGAAAAGTCTAGAATCGTGTCCCAGAGTACCGACGAAAGAAATTACCATATATTCTATTGCATACTAGCTGGACTTTCGAGGGAAGAGAAGATTAAACTCGAACTTGAGGATGCTTCTACCTACAAATACCTCACAGGGGTAAAATCCCCCCTTTATTGGCTTCCACTTATCTCCTCGATCCGAGATTCTAATTGTTTGTGAAATTTTTTTAGGGCGGGAGTATCACCTGCGAGGGGAGAGACGACGCCGCAGAGTTTGCCGACATCAGGTCAGCCATGAAGGTGCTTTTATTCACCGACGGTGAAATATGGGAGATACTTAAACTCCTTGCAGCTTTACTCCATACTGGGAATATCAAGTACAAGGCTACAGTCGTCGGTTAGTCGATACAATCAAAGTTTGGAACCTTTTCCACAGTCAAAATATCGATAATCGGTTTAATTTATCTCCAGATAATCTCGACGCCACTGAAATACCGGAACAGACAAACGTGCAGCGGGTCGCGAACCTCCTTGGGGTTCCAGTCCAACCATTAATCGCGGCTCTGACTAGGAGAACGATATTTGCTCACGGGGAGACGGTGGTACGTTAACGGCGAAAAAAAGGCTGAAATTTCGCCTAATTCCTCGCTTATTCTTCTCCGCAGGTCTCAACATTGTCCAGAGATCAATCAGTGGACATCAGAGACGCCTTTGTCAAGGGTATATACGGCCGTCTGTTCGTACTGATAGTGAAGAAGATAAACGAGGCGATATACAGGCCTAAAAATATGGCCAGAAGTGCCATAGGCGTTCTGGACATATTCGGCTTCGAGAATTTCAACCACAATAGCTTCGAACAATTCTGTATAAACTACGCCAACGAGAATCTTCAGCAGTTCTTTGTACAGCATATATTCAAGCTTGAACAGGAGGAGTACAATCACGAAGGAATCAACTGGCAGCACATAGAATTCGTTGATAATCAAGACGCCTTGGATCTGATTGCTATTAAACAGCTAAACATCATGGCTCTGATAGACGAGGAGTCGAAGTTCCCCAAGGTAGCCATATCCTTTCTCCTCGACCGATTTTGAGGCGAGATATTAACGCTTTTCGCTCCACAGGGAACGGACCAAACGATGCTGGCTAAAATCCACAAGACTCACGGGTCTCACCGGAATTATTTGAAGCCAAAATCCGACATAAACACGTCCTTTGGTCTGAACCACTTCGCGGGTGTAGTGTTCTACGACACCAGAGGCTTCCTTGAAAAGAATCGAGACACGTTTAGCGCGGATTTACTCCAGCTTATCCACATATCCACGAACAAATTCCTCCAGGTTTGCTTCGCCGAGGACATAGGGATGGGATCGGAGACGCGTAAAAGAGCGCCGACTCTCTCAACCCAGTTTAAAAAGTCCCTGGACGCTCTTATGAAGACGTTATGCAGCTGCCAGCCGTTCTTTATCAGATGCATCAAGCCCAACGAGTACAAAAAGCCAATGGTAAATCGTTCTCTGCTAAAAAATCAATGAAACGTTCGTTCTAACAGCCGATTATTATTTTTTTATCGCAGATGTTCGATCGCGGTTTGTGCTGCCGGCAATTACGATACTCCGGAATGATGGAGACGATTAGAATCCGGCGAGCTGGATACCCCATCAGACATTCTTTCAACGAGTTTGTGGAACGATACAGATTCCTAATAGCCGGAATTCCCCCGTCTCATAAGGTGAGAACTATAAAAACGCCTTCACACAGGCAACTCGACGTTCGGCTCTGAGTGCCGAGTTGCCTGATTCCAGACGCTAAGACTCGGGAACTTTGAATATCAATATTTCAGACCGAATGTCGGGCAGCAACGTCTCGCATATGCCACGCAGTTCTCGGGAGATCGGACTACCAATTGGGGCACACAAAGGTGTTCCTGAAGGACGCGCACGATCTGTTTTTGGAACAAGAGAGGGACCGTGTATTGACAAGGAAGATATTAATCCTGCAGAGAAACATACGCGGATGGGTTTATAGGCGGAGATTTTTAAGGATGCGGGCTGCCGCTATTAGGATACAAAAATATTGGCGGGGATACGCGCAGAGACAGCGATACAAGCGTATGAGGATCGGCTACATGCGACTCCAGGCACTCATTAGATCGAGGGTCTTATCGCACAGATTTAGACACCTCAGGGGACACATCGTTGGCCTCCAGGCTCACGCGAGGGGACATCTCACCCGGAGAATGTACCGCAAGAAGATGTGGGCTATCGTAAAAATCCAGGCTCACGTTAGGCGAATGATTGCTCAGCGGAGGTTTAAGAAGCTCAAATACGACTATAGGCATCATATCGAGGTGCTGAGGCTCAGGAAAAAAGAAGAAAAGGAGCTCAAGGACCAGGGGAACAAGAGGGCGAAGGAAATAGCCGAGCAGAACTACAGGGTATGAATTTATACCGTTCTCTATCATCGGGAGGCTCATTCATTAATTATTCATTGTTGTTTTCTATCCGCAGGAGAGAATGCAAGAGCTGGAAAGAAAAGAGATAGAAATGGAGATAGAGGACAGACGCAGAATGGAGATAAAGAAGAATCTGATAAACGACGCAGCTAAGAAGCAAGACGAGCCTGTAGATGACAGCAAGCTGGTAGAAGCGATGTTTGACTTTCTTCCAGATTCTAGCAGCGAGGCTCCGACTCCCGCGAGAGAGACATCAGTATTCAACGTACGTTTTAGACGCTATGATCTTTCCCAGACAGTTTTATGCTCGTCGTTTATTCTTCGCAGGATTTACCGGCCCCGAAAGCTGACCAACATGAGATAATCAGCCCGATGCAGATGCCCTCCGAAGATGAAGAAGATCTTTCTGAATTCAAGTTCCAAAAATTTGCTGCTACCTACTTCCAGGGAAATATCACACACCAGTACTCAAGAAAACCGCTCAAGCATCCGCTATTGCCGCTGCACACGCAAGGAGATCAGCTGGTAGTTATAATAGTTTGGATTAAACCTCTTTGTCCATTCCCAGAGGCTTAAAAGATCTGAAATAATCACAAATCCGATTTCCAGGCCGCCCAAGCTTTGTGGATAACAATTCTCCGGTTTACCGGAGACTTGCCAGAGCCCCGCTACCACACGATGGACAGAGACAATACCTCGGTAATGTCTAAAGTGACGGCAACTTTGGGTCGGAATTTTATACGAAGTAAAGAGTTTCAAGAGGCTCAAATGATGGGTATGGATCCGGAAACGTTTCTCAAGCAGAAGCCGAGGTCGATAAGACACAAGCTGGTATCTCTGACTCTAAAACGCAAAAACAAGCTCGGCGAGGATGTCAGGAGGCGATTACAGGACGACGAATACACCGCGGACTCTTATCAGTCCTGGCTGGAGGCTCGGCCTACCTCAAACCTGGAAAAACTCCACTTTATAATCGGCCACGGTATTCTGCGGGCCGAATTGAGGGACGAAATATACTGCCAGATCTGTAAACAGCTTTCCAACAACCCGTCTAAGTCCTCCCACGCCAGAGGCTGGATCCTCCTCTCTCTCTGCGTCGGATGCTTTGCTCCTTCGGAGAAATTCGTCAGTTATCTCCGCGCCTTTATCAGAGAGGGTCCTCCGGGCTACGCCCCATACTGCGAGGACAGACTCAAGAGGACCTTCAACAACGGGACGAGAAACCAGCCGCCCAGCTGGCTCGAACTCCAGGCGACCAAATCAAAGAAGCCGATAATGCTTCCCATCACGTTTATGGATGGAAACACAAAGACTTTACTTGCAGACTCTGCGACCACCGCAAGAGAACTATGCAACCAACTTTCCGACAAAATATCGTTGAGAGATCAGTTCGGCTTCTCACTCTACATTGCTCTATTCGATAAAGTCTCTTCTTTAGGCAGCGGCGGCGACCATGTTATGGACGCTATATCCCAGTGCGAGCAATACGCAAAGGAGCAGGGAGCCCAGGAGCGGAATGCTCCTTGGAGGCTGTTTTTTAGAAAGGAGATATTCGCGCCCTGGCATGAACCGACGGAGGATCAAGTCGCGACTAATCTTATATACCAGCAGGTTGTTAGAGGCGTTAAATTCGGAGAGTATAGATGCGACAAGGAGGAGGACCTGGCTATGATCGCCGCCCAGCAATACTACATCGAATATTTCACGGACATGAACGTCGACCGCCTTTTTACTCTGCTACCAAACTACATTCCCGATTATTGCCTCACCGGTATAGACAAGGCGATAGACAGGTGGGGACACCTCGTCGTACAAGCCTATAAGAAGAGCTATTATCTCAAGGAAAAGGTACCCGCTCTCAGAGTAAAGGAGGACGTCGTTAGCTACGCTAAGTTCAAATGGCCGCTGTTATTCTCGAGGTTTTACGAAGCTTATAGAAACTCAGGGCCAAACTTGCCCAAGAATGACGTTATCATTGCAGTTAACTGGACGGGTGTGTATGTGGTTGACGACCAAGAACAAGTACTGCTGGAGTTATCATTTCCCGAAATCACCACCGTATCTAGTCAAAAGTTAGTTGATTCAATTAGAAAATGGGAAAACCCGCTCTGTTTCTTCATTACATTTATCCTTTTTCAGAACAAACAAGGTCTTCACACAGACTTTCAGTTTGTCAACGGTGAGAGGCGAAGAGTTTACATTCCAGAGTCCAAACGCTGAAGACATAAGAGATCTAGTCGTCTATTTCCTAGAGGGATTAAAGAAGCGGAGTAAATACGTTATCGCTCTTCAGGACTACAAGCCCCCTGGCGACGCGTCGTCCTTTCTCTCATTTCAAAAGGGCGATCTCATCACTCTGGAGGAAGAAAGCACCGGCGAGACTGTCCTCAACTCGGGGTGGTGCGTCGGATGCTGTGAGCGGACCACAGAGAAGGGAGACTTCCCGGCTGAGACTGTCTACGTTTTACCGTCGCTTTCTAAACCGCCCAACGATATTTTGGTAGGAAAATACTAAATCTGACTGTTTCTAATTCGGGAAACTAACGGTTCATGGTTTTTCAGGCGCTGTTCAGTATCGAGGGCGCAGAGCACGGCCGCCGTCTCTACCCTCAGCAGATTAATGGAGTAGAATCTCGGGACAAGCCCCACACACTCGCCGAGTATGCTATAGACCATTTTAGAACGCCGCCAAAAAGGACTATGTCGAAGGCTCTGACTTTGACGACGGCTCGGCGGGGGCATTTAGACGAACTTTGGCGGCATTCCAGGGATCCGATCAAGCAGCCTTTGTTGAAGAAGCTCATTTCAAAGGAGGAACTCGCGGAGGAAGCCTGCTTCGCTTTTAACGCTATACTAAAATACATGGGGGATTTACCCACCAAGAGACCCAGAGTCGGGAACGAATACACTGATCATATTTTCGACGGCCCTTTAAAGAACGAAATACTCAGAGACGAAATTTACTGCCAAGTCATGAAACAGCTCACTGACAACAGGAATAGACTCAGCGAAGAACGCGGATGGGAGCTCATGTGGCTTGCTACTGGGCTCTTTACCTGCAGTCAGAGTCTTTTGAAGGTATAATCATCGGGGTGTTTGCATTCTGTTTTCCTAATATCTGTGTTACTCCGTGGGGAAGACGAATCACTAATGCTTAATGAGATTATTTTTAAGAGAATTAAATTCCCTAAAGAAAACTACTGAGGTGCCTAGTTTGTAGATTCAACGGTATAGAAGATATGGTCGTTCCAAGCCAATTTGTGTTTCTCTTTGAAATGATCCTGTTCAGAATCAATTATCAATCTCAGCCGTGCGAAGATTTCATGAAGTTTTTCCTTTTATTCTTCGAAGGAACTCACTCTATTCCTCCGCACAAGGCGCCACCCGATATCGCAGGACTCTCTTCAAAGATTGCAGAAGACTTTGCGGAATGGTCAGAGAAAGTATCCGCCTCATCAGGTCGAGGTTGAAGCTATACAGCACAAAACTACTCAGATATTCCACAAGGTTTATTTCCCAGATGATACGGATGAGGTGGGTTTTCACCGTTCTTTAAATCACGTGTTTTAATTACTAATGGGTATAACGAACCAGAATTTGTCATCCGCAGGCGTTTGAAGTGGATTCATCAACCAGAGCTAAAGACTTCTGCCAGAATATAGCGCAGCGATTGAATCTCAGATCGGGCGAGGGCTTCAGTCTCTTTGTAAAAATAGCTGACAAAGTAATATCCGTACCGGAGGGAGACTTCTTCTTCGATTTTGTAAGGCACTTGACGGATTGGATCAGGAAAGCTAGACCTTCGAGGGACGGTGGGTTTACTTCTATGAAAACTTTAGCCAAGATCTTATTCCCTTGTTTTGTTTGCTTAAACGTGTTTCTCCGCTGCGAACAGGTGTCTCTCCTCAATTCACTTACCAAGTGTTCTTCATGAAGAAGTTATGGACTAACACCGTTCCTGGGAAAGACAGAAATGCCGACCTCATATTCCATTTTCATCAGGAACTTCCCAAGCTGCTAAGAGGTAATTGGAAATCAGGATCTTCCTCCTTCAAGTCTTCAGATATGATAAAGACCTTTGCTTTTTCACAGGATACCACAAATGCACCAAGGAAGAAGCCTCGCGTCTTGCTGCCCTTGTATACAGAGTTAGATTCGGGGAGAGTAAACAAGAGCTGCAGGCAATACCGTGAGTATTAAGACTTTAGAGTGAATTTCTGAAACTGATTAACAACATTTGCTGCATTGATCACATTCTCGCTTAGTCAAATGCTGCGAGAGCTTGTACCAGCCGATTTGGTGAAGATCCAGAGTTCGAACGACTGGAAGAGATCGATCGTTGGTTCTTACAATCAGGACGCAGGTACCAAGGATTTAATTAGAAATCATGAGAGTCGAGAGTCTTTCAGATATTTTACAGCCATGAATCTTTGCAGGAATGAGCCCTGAGGATGCGAAGATAACTTTTCTGAAGATAGTCTACCGCTGGCCAACATTCGGCTCAGCCTTTTTCGAAGTCAAGCAAAGCACGGAGCCTAATTATCCGGAAATGTTGTTAATCGCTATAAACAAGCACGGAGTGAGCCTGATACACCCTCAGACGAAGGTATAAATTTTTGTTTATTTTACTTGTACCTGTGTTAACGTTTTGTTTGAAAATTTCAGGACATATTGGTGACGCATCCGTTCACAAGAATCTCAAACTGGTCGTCGGGCAACACGTATTTCCATATGACTATAGGAAACTTGGTCAGAGGTTCTAAATTGCTGTGCGAAACTTCCCTCGGTTATAAAATGGACGACCTATTGACCTCGTACATATCATTAATGCTTACAAATATGAATAAGCAGCGTACAATTAGAATAAAATAGTAGGCCGAATTGTATATTCAGATTCTACGCAGGATTATTACCATTATGCACCGACGATCTAGTTATAATGCGAATATGAAGCAGCATAAGAAATTTTGCATTAATTTTCTCTGCCAAAAAGATCCGAGTCTCAATTTGATATTAGTGCAATCTATTTTTCTATCTTAATCATGCTTTTACTTTTCTTTATTTTTTTGGAGGATTATAATCTGTACTTTGAATACGACGAAAAATACTTAATATATTATCTATGAAAAAAAAAATGGAAACGGGAGTACCATGGTGTGCCTATGTAAATTTACATCGGAGAAATCTAATAATTGGTATAGAGCGACTACGACGATTTAGTCTATTGTAAAGTTTGTTGTTTTAGTTACAAGACTCGCCCAATGTAATATTTTTTATTGAAAGTAATTCGAGCGACATAGAGGGGCGTTTAATTTATAGTTATTATAATAATAAGATGATATCCTGTTCTTTAGTTTCTTTTTTTTTTTTTTATCGCAAAGTCTTCCGAAACTTTGTCTATCCGTCCACGGAGTCTTGAATAACTTGGTGTGAACGGTATTGTATTAACGAGGATTATAACTATCGCTAAGTTCTGATTTAAAGTGAGGGGAAACAATAATGAATAAAATAGAAAAGGAACAAACACCTCTTGTGAATAATAAGAAAGATAAATAGAAATAGAAGGGGTAATACGGGGTATGTATGAGAGAGTAATGTTAATTGTGGGTGAAACTTATCGTGAGAATATTTTCAGCCTCGTTCATTCCTTAACAACAATAGAGCGTGTCAGGGAGACGACCGGAGGAGTCGAGTATGTAGATCTTATCTTACATCCTCGACTCTAATAATAGTAGTATGCCCTGATATACAGTTAGAATAAGGAAGAAAATTGGCTGAGAAGAAGAAAGAATAAAAATGTCTCAAGTTAAAACTTATAAATAAATGAATAAATAAATATATATAAAGTTGTAGATCTAGCTGCGATGTTATGTCGTCATATCATATGTATATGTGTGAAATTGATGATTATTATAATTCTTGAAAATATATACTAGTTACTTATCATTCCTAATCCGTGGAGTTTGTTCATTTATTCACTTTATATAAAATCTTAAGGTAGTCAGCATTGATAGAAAGAAAAGAAAAATAAACCTCCATTGAAAAGAACAATCATACTGGAAATATTATGTATTTTCGTATTTAACACAGTATATTATTAGGGTATTATTATATATAAATAGCGCAGTTATTAATTAATTGATAGAATAATTAATTATGCAAATATAATATCTACAATGTCTGACATGTTTCATTTTTTTCTTCTCTCTTCTTTACTTTTTTCAGGAAAAAAAATCCAAATAATCAATTTAAAAAAGCGTATCTCTACGAGTTACTTAAATCGTTTATACAGACATTAAATTTCCCTGAATAGACATACATACTATACTTCTATATTTCTTTGTATGACTAAAGAGCTTTCTTTTTCAAATCTCTTCCCGTATGTATGACAAATGTATAGTTTCTTTTTTTTTATTCTCAATTTTTACTCGATTCGTGCGTCTCCTCCGTGTGTATATTGAAAAAATAATATTTCCTACAGATCGTCGATCATCGTGTCTAGTCTCAGAAAGACCTTTTATAAATACCTTTTATACATTTATTTTCATATCCTAAAATTAATTTTACCGAAAAGAAAAACGTCCGAGTTTCTCCCTCTCAATCATTATTGATCATTTTATTTGTTCAAATTGTAAAAGCGTTTTATTTCAATCGCTCGATTTCGAAAAGGAATATCTTTATCGACAACTTAATTCTAAGAAAAGAAAACGCGTATTAACATACATCGATACATCCTCCCTCCTCCATAAATTATATTCAAAATATAGTCTTATCTATAAATATAATTCCCTTCTTACAAAGTTTCAAAAGTTCCAACAAGACGGAAAGCCGTTGACTCTCCCCACTTTCACTATCATTAAAACTCTCCTTCGTCTCGAAAACCCTATCGTTAGTAAAACACGCGATGCATCAGAGGCCCGAAGGCTGCTGATGATGTGCGCTCCAAGGTACGTCGGCGATAGCCGGCGGCAAACTAGGGTCATGCATGGATCTTGGAGCCCGCATGATCTCATCAGCCGGCGGGCAGTGTGGTCTGGGTCCTGGTTCAGGTGTGTAAGTAAAAGTTAGTCCGGTCGCGTATATTATGCCGTCGTTTCTAACCAGTGATACAGGGACCTGTGTGGGTTGTCTGACCCAAAGCCACTCCCCCCTGAATAGAGAAATGTCTGGTACAACGCAGAGCATGCTCTCCTGGCATCTGTACATCGTTTCAGCCTCGACGTCGCCGAACCAGACTTGTAAATTGGGGGTGAAATTGTCCCCTGTTAATTCTAGCATCGCAACATCGCCTCCCCCGTTCAAATGAAGACTATGAACGAGGGGGACAGGGGTAACTGGCGATCTGACCGGCCCCATTCCCTCGAAGAATTGATATTCCGCTTTGTCAGTGCTGATTATGGTCCAGCAGGCGCCGTCGTTTATCATCTCTTTGTTAGCTTCCTTAGGGCAGGGGGTCGCTTGGAATTGAATTATACGCTCTTGGGAGAGACATAGGTACATGTGGTCAGTGTCTTTCATGTAGAAAGCGCACTTGTGGAGCTGAGAGACTGGGTCATCCGCTTCCAGGCTCGCCATCTGCTTGTCCACCTTCCGGATGACCAAACGCGGCAACGCCATACCGGTCACAGAACATACCAGCTTCACCGTGCTGCCATAGTGCACGTAGCCGTCCCTCACCTGCAATGTTACAAGAGGTAATGAGTTTCGGACATTTTCAATAAAAAAAAAAGGGTAATTAGCAAGATTTGGGTCTGATTTTGTGAACATTTTATTTGCCCAAGTGAGATTTTTTTAGCCGATATTTGAAAACCCCTGAAATTATATACCTGGAACTCTTCGGACTCGCTCTCATTGTCGTCTAAGAGATGTATCGTGAAGGCTCCCCACTGCGTAGAGCTAGCGTGAAAGTTTCCATTTTCAACATGTAGATACCTAGTGCTGACGGTTTGCGACCTGAGTCGATTAAAAAGTGCGACTTTGGTGCCGCTGGCGATACAAAGGTCCGCGTTTTTCAGGGATTGTTTTTTCTTAGAGGGTTTAGATATCACCTTTATCCTCTTGCTATGAAACACGCCGATATCATGTCCGCTTCCGTAGAACATCTTGACTGACAGCATGAAGTGCTTCCTCTTGTCAGAATCTGATATGTACAATGTCTTAGCTGCGCAGTACTGTTTCCCGTTGTTTAAATCCAACTGCTGCATGTCTTGGTCGGAATTCCCTATACCGATGAAAGCACAGAGTTGTGCCGACTGCTCCGACTCTCCCTCTCGCAGCATCTGCTCTTGTCTCATTCTCCATCCGTCTCCGAACAGATATATACAAGGCGGCGGACAGAAGAATCTTTTCTCATTGCCGTAAGATTTTTGGGCGACTTTTGCATGCAGTATAACAATCACCATGTCGCTGCGGTCTCTCAGGTATCGCTCCATCGCTTCGCGGGTCAAACGCTGGTCCGCTTCCGACCTGTACACTCCGGTCGAGCCGAATCTCGGGTAACCCGATGTCACGGCCGTCGGTGATGGGGGAGACTGCATGCCGTGGGCCATTGCGGGCAGCCCGAACTGATGTGGCATTATTCACGGCGTTTTATTACGGCGCGATTCTATTTTCGATTTATTTAACGGCCGGGTTACATCCTCGGCTAATATAACCACTGATTAACGTCGCGGATGCTATTCGTCATCTGGAATCAGTCATTTGTATGCCGAAATTCGCGAAGAGATTAACGAAACGCGAGCAGTTCAGACTGTCAAATTGTTGTTGTCAAACAATCGGAATGTAGCAGCGACACATGTGTCGGTGCGGTAATAGCCAGGACTAAGGCTGGGTCGGTATGTGTCTTCACGCTCGGTCGGCAACGAGGAATATCTTTTGTTGTTCAATTGACAATGAGAGTTAAAAATCTGAGTAATTAATTAATTAAATGCCGAAAGATGAATGACTGTATAGATTGGGTATCCATTGGCGTTGAAGAGTTTCTTTCTGGTAATACTGGCTTTTCAGGATATGATATGACGAAGACGTTACGGGACAGCAGAACACAACGAACTTCATAGAGACAATTATAACAACGTTAAAAACACCGCGATGACAGACACCTTGCCTACCTCATTCCTCGGGTTTGTCGATAATAACGTGGTGATAATCCATCTTAAATATCGTATCTTACTTCCCTAACCGAAACCCAACGGATATTTAATGTTTACGATACCGACGCCGTTTCGGATACATGTGTATCGCGACCATCCTCGGCTGCGTGACTGATATTTCTCTCTCTATCTTACGAAAAAGTCCCCCGCGTACATACGTGTGTATGTTATACGCAGAAACTAATCCATTCAAAAAACACCTGTTCACTTAAACTATTTTCCGACAGTCCTGCCAACTTGACAAGGGTAAAATTGAACACCGGCTATTTAATTCATCGTTAATATTTTGCCGCCCCTGTATCTCGCCGGTTTTTATATAAACGCGTTCGTTCATTAGTTTTCTTGAACATATCTATACATCCCCGATTATTTTCTTAATTAATATCGTCGTTTAGTATCCGCGAGTAATATATTAGTCGTGTCACTCTCTCTCTCTCTCTTCCAAACCGACATCATCGACTTTCAATGTCAGAGTCTCGACGAGAACTAAGCGTAACTGAGATACTTGGTTATTATTGTGCCGTATATTCGTAGTGGCTGCAGTTTCTATTGTTTTACTGTTCTACAATGGCCTCCTGTCCCTCTCCTCCCTCCCCTCCCCCCCTGCCTCATCCCTCGTCGACGGGTACTCAACCCCGCTTCTTCACCCCGCGCCCTTCGCCGCCACCACCAAACGGTACGGAATTGATGCCGCAAAAGGATGTTGGGGTTACCCTCGAGGGCGTGGGAAAAACCTGCTGTGGGAAAGAGTGGGTGGCCTCAACTTAAACTCTACTATACTCGCGTACACAGACATCCCCCCCCCCCCCCCTTACTCTTTCTCTACACACATAGATTCGACGCTCATTACGATTACGACTACGTATCTATATCAACATATTCACAGGTGTGTGTGTATGAGATACATGATCGTTATGAGGTCTCGCATTGCTCGCATTGCTGATCCGTACCGTCAAACTACACGCACACACCTTTCTTAATCTTGTATCTATTCGTATTTACGAGTGTGTGTGTAGTACCTACATTACGATAATTTATGTCCATTATTTAAAAACTGACTTTATTTGGCTCTGATATCAAACTCATATGAAACACTGACGAGTTGCTTGTATTTCCTTTTTCTTCTTCTTCTTCTTCTTCGTTTTTTGCATTTCTATTACCTTGCAATAACTCTTTCATTTATTGATTATAAACGGTAGATTTACGGCCTTATGTATTCAGTGTTTGTCACGAATTTACCGCCGCATTTGTATTGCCTCCTGCTCGTTTGATAGCGCCGGTATTTACAGAGTCGATTCAGAAACCGGCCTGGTAACTTGTTCGCATTATAGTTTGTGATGATGTATTATCATTTTATCATAAATTTGTGTATACACGTAGATTCAATCGAGTCTTTATAGTTCAAAGAGGTAATTTTCAGTTCTTAGTTTCGGCGTGATCAATGATTAGCGGCTTTTAAACACTCCGTCTGTCAGTTATTGAGGTTATGTTATTTTATATTGTGTTGTGTCGTGATTTTCTGGGGGGATCGGGTTCGAAATTCCGAATTCGTTTGAGAAGATTTAGAATTTACAGAAACGTTCAAGTCCGGAAGATTAACATTCCAAAAGTCCGGACCGTTCTTCGTTTGGAAGTTATCAAGTATCTGAATCGTCTTTACGAAACTTTCCATTCATTTTATATTCCATTTTTCAGAATATTTCGTTTAATTTATCCACATGGGTGTCCACGGGCTATGGAGACTGTTGGATGCGACGGGAAAACCCGTGCCTCTGGAAACACTGGAGGGAAAAGTTCTCGCCGTCGGTATCCTTGGCATATATACTATATATTATTTATCGCATTGTAAAGAATAGGTAGTACGACGTTATTCGGTGATATTAAAATGTCGGAAATAAACCAGGATATCGTAACTTATCGATCGATTCTTAGCATACCTTTCTCTATGGACCGTCCTTAACTCCATCTAAGATGTTTCCATCTGGTTACACCAAGTAATGCAAGGATATCAAGACGGGCGGGGTAATCCCCTGCCCAATGCTCATCTTCTTGGATTATTTAATAGAATATGTAAGCTACTGTATTACAAAATCAAACCAGTGTTTGTATTCGACGGAGGCGTTCCTCTGTTAAAGAAAAACACAATTGTAAGTAAAATTCCATACACATAAATACCAGATTGTAAAAGCATATATTATATATTCTATACTTTATGCAGATCGTTTGTTATCTCGATCGTGAAACAACTACGTTCGGTAGTAGTGGTAGTATCTCAGCTGGTACCCGATGCAATTAGTTTTAACTCCGCGTGGGAATCGGGTAGTGAGAAAAAAGCGCTGATTATTCTTTTGTTCCTTGTATTATTCTCATTCTTATTCTTCTTATTCTCTCTTAACTCTCCCCGCTCTTCCTTCGCTCTGCACAGGCCTCTCGCAGAAAGCAGAAATCCGTAGCTGCCAGCAAAGCGCAGAGGATGAAGACTGACCTGATAAACAATTTGATCAAAAGAACGGCGGTGAAGAGTGTGCTTGGTAATAGTACCGAAAAACAAACTGAAAGCGGAGAAATCGGTGCTATTTTACAGCCGGCAAACAAATCCGTAAATTCATCGTTGGATCTTTTCAAACTTCCAATCATTCCCACTGGTGATGAATTTCTCTCGGAATCGGAGGACGACCCGGACTCGGACGACGGATCTTCCGTTCCGATCAGCCCCAGGAAGCAGGCTAAATGGATTGGAAATATCCACAGCGTCGATGTCAGTAGCGCAGAATTCAGGGCACTTCCGCCAGACGTTCGTCACGACATATTGACGGATCTTAAGGCTACCAGGAAGCAGAATTCTTGGGGCCGACTGCACGAGATGCCAGAGGTTCGTTGGATCCGGAGATCTCCGGGTGTCATTTATGGGTTTTTGATTCGTCTTGTTTGCAGCAATCTCACGACTTCTCAAACTACCAAATGAGGCGTTTGCTCAAGCGGAGAAACGTCCAGGAATGCTTAGAGCAGGCGGAGAAAGAGATGGGAGGGAAAACAATGACTCTTGAGGAGTTGGATATACTTATGACCGAACAGGGCATAGCGACTACTACAAAAGACAATTCTAGCCGCATAGCTGCGGATAATTTAACTAGATTTGTTTACATCAATGGTAAACGACGCGTCTACTTATCGGTAATAAAACCGAATATTAAAATGTATTTCCCCTCAATTTTCAGGCTTGAAAAAGGACGAGAAAAGCAATCAAGGCGATAATTTAGCCCCCAGCAGTTCGAGAACTGAGATAAAAGAGCAGGAGAATAACTCAGAAGACGAAGATGTTAAGATAATTGAAAACCTTAATGAATACGCGCTAAACGACGACTGGGAAAGCGACTGGGAGTCTGAAAACGATCTCGAAGTTACTGTAGTCAGGTCAAAGAAGTTTAAAAAACTGATGGGAGCTAGCGATTTGAATCCTGCAATGGCCTATATGCTCGAACACAGCGGCCTGAGCCAGGAAGAAATTCTCTGCATTATTGAGCAGAGCAAAAATAAGTCTAAGGACACTTTTGACCAGATCTCTAAACCTGGGAGCAGCAGGGATACCAAAACGCTATCTGATACTAAGGATTTTGTTATTAAGAAGGAAAATTCACGCAGTAATACCCCCTCAGATTTTTCGGTAAAGTCTGACCGTTCAGAAAACGATTTTATCAAAGAAAAGGAGGACTCTTCCAGTCTGAAAACCAAAGAAGCCGAAGATCTCAGTGAGAAACTTCCGGAAATGGTAAACGCGGAGGAAACTGCTGCAGCCATTGTCTCTGACTCTGAATCAGACGATTTTCTAGAAGTTGAAGACGTTCCGCTACCCGTAGCAAATTCCCTACCAAAAGTAGATAAACCGATGCTGGAAATAGCTATTGTTCCTGAGTTACCTTTGGAAGAGGATTTATTCGCCGACGTTTTCGCCAACAGCGATAGCCCGGCTGAAGCTAAGTCGCCTGTGGCAGAGGAAAAGCCCGCTGAAACGCGGCCAGTTCTTGAAATAATTAAAACTTCTGATACTGCGGCTGAAAAGTCGCTCCTTGAAGATAGAAAAGATGCTGAAGAGGTGGAGATAGGCGAAGATACGTCGGAATTACCGAATATCGTTGATGAAACAGACGAAGCAGAAGAACCTGGTCCTAGCAGGCAAATAAATGATGAGCAAAAGACTGACAATAAGGAAAAAGAAAGCTTGAAGCTTCCCGTTAGGAGAGAGGAACTCCTCACCATGCAGGTGTCTCTTAGTTTTTGATAACTGTATGAAAGCAGGGTAATGACTGTTCTCGGATCTGATTAAGGCGATGATATTTCTCCTAGGTGCAATTAGAAAAGGATGAAAAAGAGTTGAGTGGAAATCTCGGGAGGCTGGAGAGACAGGCGACGGATATTACAGATCAAATGCGCATGGAGGCTCAGGTGCGGAGCTTTTCATACCCGAATTAAGTCTTTATCGCTAGTTTTTTTGGCTTTATTCACTTTGTTAAATCTTTCAGGAACTTTTGAGGCTCTTTGGGATCCCTTTCGTGATAGCGCCGATGGAAGCCGAAGCCCAGTGCGCTTATTTGGAGACAATAAATTTGACCGAAGGCACGATAACCGACGATTCGGATATTTGGCTTTTCGGGGGACGTTGCGTATACAAGAACTTTTTCAACCTCAATAAACACGTGCTGCAATTTCTGTCCTCTGATATCCGCCACCATTTCAGTAAGAATTTCAGCTCCAGGTCATTTCTCGTCCTCGATGAAACTCTCGAAATTTTTTTTCTTCCACAGAATTGTCCAGAGAACAAATGGTCCAGCTTGCTCTATTGGTGGGCAGTGACTACACGATAGGAGTCTCGGGAATCGGTCCTGTTACTGCTCTGGAAATTCTTGGGGCTTTTCCCGCGGAAGAGGGAAACATTCTGAGAGGGTTGAACAATTTTAGAACCTGGATTACCTCCGGGCGAGTTGCTGGTCCTGGTAGAACTACTCTGCGCACGAAACTGAAGAATATTCACGTCGAAAGAGGTGTTCTAAATTTTTATCATTCAACTGCTGGGTTTGTTAGACAAGGCTGCTAACTTTCTTCTGAATGCCTACAGGATTTCCCAGCCAGGCTGTTGCTCAGGCTTATCTAGCCCCGGCGGTAGACGATTCAAGGGAAGGATTCACCTGGAATAAACCCAACGTAACACTGCTGGCCGATTTTGCTAGGGAAAAATTTGGCTGGACTAAAAACAAGTTCGAAGTCATATTCAATCCTGTTTTAAAGCGACAGAGCGAACCAAAGAAGCAGAAAGGCATAGATTCTTACTTCCAGATAAAAATATCCCATAAATCTATCGAGGATAATTTGAGCAAACGGGTTCAGAAAGCTGTTCAGCAACTGGGAGACGACCCGAAGGATTCCGAAATGCCGGCTAAACCCAGGAGAAAGAATAAATCGAAACTGGAAGCCGTTGCTGAAGTGGAAAAAGACTTATCGATCGGTCAAAGCTCTCCTCGTTCTAGTAAGGACAAAAAAGAAGCCAGTCTTGTCTCGGAGTTTATTCCTCAGAGGGAGAAGGACAAGGCTAATTCATTGAAGAAGAAACTTCGCGCTATTGAGGTTTTTAGAAAATCTAAAAAAGGACCGGGGAATACGAAGAAAGCGAAACGGTCCGCTACTAAGATTAAAGAAGAGGCTGAGCTTTCGGAAAGCAGCGATAGCTCGTAGTTAGTTTTTCTACTTGTAGGTGTGATCTTAACTTTATTTCTGTATAGCAAGTTTTTTTATTGCATAATCTAGTTTCTTCTTTTTATTATTATTATTGTTATTATTCATTCTTTTTTGGATTTATATTGTTGATCGTGAATATGGGAGTCTGCCTTCGCGAGGATATTTTGAATAAATAATTATTACATAGTTTGTATTTCGCATTCATTTATTCATTCGAAATTCTATTCGATATAAAAATGTCCTAACACTTTCTAAAATCCCCGATGATTTGAACTTGCCGGCGACCTTCTACGTCGCTCGGTCGGTATCATCTAAACTGTTAATACAGCTTATCTAATCGGTCAGAGATAGCAGCACAAGTTGTTCCGTTGAGTGGCGCCTTCAATTATCTCAAAGAACTAATCGAGAAATTTTTCTCTTCCACCACAAAAAGCGGTACTTCTCATACCAGCAGTATAATAATCGTTGCGCAGCAGCGCAGTGTGTCGACCGTCAAGAGAGACGCGCGATAGTATTTACCCGATTTACCCGTATAATATAGATTATTTAATATCGGTTTCAAATAAGGAGCAAAAAAAATGCTGAGGATAAGAAATCTCCTACTAATACCCGCGATATTGCGTAAGTGGTTAAAAAGAAATAAGCTAATAACGAAATTAGTCAATTGATTCAAATAAGTAAACACGAATTTTAAGCATGCGTGTATTTCTAATCAATCGATTTCTTCAGTCCTGGTCCACACCGGGGATGCAGCGTTTCGATCTCCCTCGGTATTGCAGGGCGGGGGGAGAGGCTACAATCGACAACAATATTCTAACAATAATAACTACAAAGCATTTGGGTCGAACGTCGGAGGGTTTCCAAACCAGGGTTCCGCCCACTCAGCCGACCTAAAATCTGACGTTAACGATGCGAAGGGCGGTAGAGCCCTCTCGGCTTGGGGGATAGTCGCTATTATTATTGGAGTTATTTTATTGGGAACTGGGGGCTACTACGCTTTCGTTTTTTATCCTTTTATATGCCGAAAAGAAAGAAACTACGACATGATCGAACTGACTCATGTTCTCTGACTATGCGTGCCTTGAGTTAGACTGATATTAAACGAAGGGAAAACTAAGAGACCAGAGAAAAGTATAAGTATACGATGAAAAATATCTAATATTCAATCGACATAGCCAGTATTCTTTCCGCGGAATATTACAAGACTTTTATAGCTATAAATATTACAATTATTTATGTTTTTTTTTTTTTTTTTAATAAAGAGAATTTAGATTGTCTAATTCTTAAGACTGAACGATGATTATCTTGTAATCAGATAAACTAATGCGGAATATTGATTTCTATCAACGTACTTATATCAATGATGAATTATAGTATTAGATATAATTTGTAAGTCATGTTTTAACTCGCGCCTTCGATAATGATTATATTGTAAACGGAAGACTTTGTATGAAAATATATGAGAGGGGTCAGGTTGAAGTTCCGAACTCCTAAATAATTGATAAGATGTTGAAACTTTTTTTTTTTTCAAAGAATCAAGCGTAGATCTCAAGTTTCGGATGTTTAGCGTTCGGAACTTTTAGAATTCAGAGCTTCAACTGAAGCGATTGAACTTCACGGAATGAATGATCTCACTTTATTCTCTGTATAATAACGATTGTCAGATTAAATGATGATGATGATGTATAAGCTCTCTTATCTTATTTTTTAGCCAGCTCAATTCTAGAAAAAAGTAATTTTTGCTATACGTGTATACATGTGAACTTTGTATCTATTGATACAGATTCGTATTATGTAATCGTAATATTCTTCTATATCTGTAATAGTAGTTTATATATAGTTTGTATAAATATTTAGAAAATGAATAAATGAGTGAATAAATAATGTAATAACAATCTGATACACTGAATAAATTTCATTATCATTTATTGAAGAAAAAAAAAGTTGTAAAAAGAAGAAAAAATATCGTCGAATAACATTTCAATGTGAAATTTATTATTGAATATACAAAAGAAACCAATAATTGATATTAATAGGTATTTCATATTTGGTTACTAATATTATAACATACTATTCCACTTGCGATGTCATCGTCGTTTATACTCTAAAAAATAATATGTAATTATAATCTTATTATAAGCGAAAGGGCTCTATAAACAGTCTATTATTAGAATGAGAAAATCTTCTTGTTATGAATTCATTGCACAGACCGTTAAAGGTTTAGTATGAAGATGACGTTAACATCTTTGCGCTTGCGGAGGAAGACGCCGTTTAGATTAGGAAGTTCGATATCAATTAGAATACAAAGAGGACAAAAAATAAAGGAAGAAACAATTAATCCGTATACTTTCAAAGTTTGAAACAAGACTTGGTCCCGAAAAGAAGAAGAAATGAAAACCGAAAACGAAATTCAAATACACGCGTAATTACCTATATCAATCCCGTTTTATCTCTAGCAATTAACTTTCGGTGATAAGAATTGGAATGCAGCAGCAGAAGGAGATTATTATGAACTAAACATCTAATATTCTCAGCTCGCCTCTGAATTTCTTTACGAACCATTGTCTCAAATTGAATTTACGAACGGAAGCTAAATCGACATCGCCAAAAGGGTAACACGCTCTACAAACATGCAAACATTCAAGTCTAATTCCATTAGTGTTTCGCGTCTCGATACTTAGAACACAATCCTTAAGTAAATGAAAAAATATTAGCAGAGTTATTAAGTTCTTTAAATTATAGATCTGTTTGTATAAACTACATTGGGGAAAAGTGATCGACGATACCACCTGAGTAATGCCTTTTTTCAAACCGTTATAACTTCGGAATGCTTTTTTCCCTAGGTGTACCGTTAATTCTTTTACCGCGTGTGTAAAATCGTACATCGCACGTTTTTTCTCTCACTCTCTTTTTTTCCCATCTATCGATAAACTGTTAAACATTTTGACAAAATAATCCCTCTAAAGTTACTTAGGGCGATCTAAAAGCCCTCTAAAACTTTGTACGACGTTCAATTTTCGTTTCTGAGATCCCGCGCCGTCTGATACGCTGTGATATTCGTTTAATAAAATCGGAAAACCGAAATTCCGTTATATTATCCCCGGAATTTACCTCCTCCACGTTTCCATTCAGCGATTTTTGTACCTCAAACTCTTTATTCTACGATTAAAGTTCGTCCTTATCATCCAAATCGATATCGCTTAGGTCTATATCTTCCTCCTGCGGTGGTTCACCGTCCTTTCCGTCCCAAGGTTCAGTCTCATAGATTGGGGGGAGCTGAGCTCCTTTCAACGGCGCAGTTCCTCCTCTTCCGTAACTAAGGTCTCTCAAAAACTCGCTTATACCATCCTGTGAGAAGCTACCTCGGAGTAGAGAGTATTTCATCTTCTTGATGTTCACTACCGCCATTGCTGGGTAGCCAAAACCACCGATTTCCAAAACTTCTTCGATGTTTGGCTGTGCTCCAGCCTCGGCCCAAACCCATCTGTGAATAAGAAGTGAAATTGAGCGAAATGATGAAGAAGAATCTGATCGCTGTCCATGAATTTGATAGAAATCCTCACCCCCACATCTTCTTCTTGTATTTTTCACCTAGAGTTTTGAGGACCTTCAAGTATCCGTTTCTGCAGTCAGCTTGGCAGTCAAGAATATGCGGTAAAACAGATACAACGCATAGCGGTTTGCTCTCGCAAGCCTCTTTCAGGCTCTTTTCATTCAGTATTTGGATAATATCAGGCGCTGGTATATTTTCCGCGAGTTTTTCAATCGCCCAGTTCACTATGTCACTGCTGGTGCGTCCTCCGTCATAATCGGTGACCGAATCCGAGTCCTTTTTGCCCGGGGCGAAGAATTTTATCGTCGGATAGCCTTGGACACCGTATTCGCTCGCCTAAGGGAAATAAAAGCGGTGATTAGCATTCGTTTCAACAATTTCTACTAGCATATGCACAGGAAAATGTCAAATCACCTTCACTGTGTGAACCGTCGCGTCCAATGCTCCCAGCTTGACTTTTCCCTTCAATTCTGAGGCTGCTGATGCCCAATGAGGCTCCAAATTCTTGCAATGCCCACACCAAGGCGCGTAGAACTCAACCAGCCACATGTCATCGGAGTTTAGTACCAGTTTGTCGAAGTTTGAGTCCGTCAGCTCGATTACATCCTTAGAATCTCCCGTCTAGTGAACAAAATTAGAGTTTAGATGTACTTCTTCGATTTTAAGGCTTTTTTGTCAAAAAAATTTTTCAGTATCTTCAGAATAAGACAAACCTTCGACCCAGAGCTGCTGCTCTTCTTTCCTCCCAGCGCGGCGTAAGTTTTTTGCTTAGCTGCGTTAAGGCCGGCGTCAACAATCGCCTGGGCCGATCTGGCGCCCTCATAATCATCGGGCTTGTTTTTATCGGCCGCGAATATTTTCAGCGTCGGAAAACCTCTGACTCCGTATTTCTGAGACAGTGATTTGTGGTCGTCGGCATTCACCGCTCCGACCTTGACGACACCCTGAGAGAAGGAATTGAGGACGAAAAATTTAAACGTCGTATCGTTTGGGCGTAAATAAACCGAACACATACCTTCAACGCTGTAGCCGCCTTTCCGTATTCCGGCACGAGTTGTTGACAGTGTCCACACCAAGGAGCGTAAAACTCTACGATCCATACATTGTCACTTTGCAAAACGAGCCGGTCGAAATTCGTCGGGGTTAGATCAACGACGTCGGAATTAGCCGGGTATAGAGCGTCCGCTCCGCTCATTAGCAGAGCTAATCCTGCTGTGAAATGAAAACATAGAAGATAGAGATTCGAATCGGCGTATTTGGGGCATTAAATGTTAATCGAACACTTGTGTCTGCTCACCTAGTACAGCCCTGATCATATTTCCTTATCCCTTTTTCCTTTTTCGATTATATTCACTATTTAATACCGTAATTACCGGCGGATTGACTCCTCCAAACGCTTTAAAGCGAGTTAGACGACTGCCCGTGCCCCGTGCCCGAGGAATCCACTCGCACGCCTCCGCGATAGTCGCTGATTTTTCGTGGACTAAGCTGATTGGTCCACGCGGAAAATACTCCACACTTTCGGAGAACCTCGCGACATCTGTTGTCCGTGTTGTGAAACCCTTCGAACCCTTAGATGCCGCTGGGTAACGCGCTATGAGTTACCTATCAAGGTATCACATCGCACAATATACGCGCGGGAAAATTGAAATCTCATCAAAGTCTAAAGTACTACGAGTATTCTTGACGTATGGGATATTTTACAACTTGTCGTTACTCTATCGACGAAGAAAGTACTTGTCGACGGATTCTTAGTACACGAATAGAACGAAATAAGATAATCTCGATATTCGTCGGGAGATAAATGATAGCTGCGCTGCGTTCAACGGGCTATCAAATAGCAGCTGGTCTTACGCCACCCTCCGCATACTTTCATTCTGATATCTCGCAGCCGAGTAGAGTAGAGGTAGTAAGAATCGAGTGAATAAGATTCCCTGTTTCCCTGACCGTTCTCCTCAGTCGCGGGAAAGTCTCTCAACGTAACAGACACACGTATAGCTACGATCTGCAGCTGGGCTTGAGTACCTGACTTTAAAGAGACGGTCGAGGATTGATTTTCCGGATTAAGTAACCTGAAAATATATCATAAATAATAAACGACGTTCCGTCTACCCCAACTTCCAAATAATACACTAAGATGACTGAAACGATGTATAAACCAGTTACTCACTGCATATTCGACATGGACGGTCTTCTACTGGGTAAATATATCAAATGGATAAATAAACGAATAGCATGAATGATTTGAAACTATTCCTGACACCTCATATCAGGGATAATATTTAAACCCGCGTTACGCGGTTTCAAAAAGTAATTATAGTTTACAGTTAAAAATTTGACCCTATCAAGGTCATTCAAATAGCGCGAGCAGCTTTAATTTGTATGCTTACTACAGAATAATTTTTGGATAATATTTGTAGCTACACATACATGGGCAAAGAAGACGGGAATAAGAAATTTCTTTTTCTGGCACATATATTCACTGTAAAATTCATTTCAGGATTTTTTCGTTCAAATTTTTCTTATCACGAAGTAGTCTTCGTCCTCGATGTGCTTTGGGTCATCCTAAATCCATCTTGGAGCAAGAAAAACTGTGATGTTTGAATAAAAAATGAGATTTTTGTAGCTTCAAAGGCTTTTTTAACGGTATATCGTAGTTTGAATGCAAAGGCACTAAAAGGTAGAATTTTCTTCGTCATAGTGTTCTTGGGAAAAAAATTCGAGTCAGGAAATGTAATAAAATCTCATATCTTTTAATGAATTGCCAAATAACTTGTCGAATGAAAGAATGGAAAAAAAATTAAGATAAGAGTATTTGATTGATATAACTAAAACCGTCGGGTTTCATAATTCAGACAAAATTTAACTACAAGATTTACTACGATAGTTAAACTCTTCTCCTAACATGACAAAAGGAGATAATAATTGGGTCACATGGTGTCCTAACTAAGCCTTAAAGATAAGGGGATACATGATCATAAAGTTGGCTTTAAATTAAAATTTTTCTACCCGCTGCGGATATACATATACATACGCACCCAAATGAGATGAATATGTAAAAATATAGATGAAAGAATTGTAAGAAAGGGATAAAAGAGCAAAAAGGATAAGTAAAAATTTTGCACAGATACGGAAACACTCTACACGGAGGCGTTTAGCCAGATTGTTGCACCATTCGGATTAAAATACACATGGGAACACAAGGCGCGTATAATGGGTCTGAGAACAACAGAAGTAGCAACGGCTATAATCAAGATGCTAGATCTGCCGATGACTGCGGATGAATTTGAGTCGCAGGCAAAAGCTTTGTACCTCGAATTGTTCCCGCGCTCAAAATTGCTGCCTGGTAAATTTTCATGGTATCATTATACTAACTGGACTGTCGCCCTTTTCTCATCTGTGCAGATACTGAAAGGACTTACAAGATCATTTATCAGAATATCTGCTCTCAGTATGGTCACGATTACGATAAAGATATACAGTTCCAAGTGCTAGGGAGACCCGAGAAAACTGGCGCTGAAATAATTATTGATCATTACAAGCTACCTATTACTTTGGAAAAGTTTCAAGACATTTACCATCGACTTCAGAAGGAAATGTTCACACACGTTCAATTAATGCCAGGTCTTAATTAATATCGATCAATTTTCTACGTGTGTTCAAGTTTCTTTTAACATTATTATTGTAACATGATGCCACTGCTTCTGTGTATTATGCTGTTCATAATTTTCTTTTCTTTTCAATACAGGACGGTAGAATAAAATCTCAATTTATTTCAAAGAGCTGCAACAGAGATAAGATCAGTTTCTCCTTTATTTATTTTTATTTTTTACCACCTCAAAGATCGATTTACATAGTTATGATCATTAAAACCACCGATTGAAAGATAGTTGTACCTGCACACTTAATTTTCTGTTGTAAATAAGCCAGCTTGTCTTCACTCACTGTATTTCATATCTGTAAATATGTACATGTCTTGAAAAAAGGGAGAGACCATAGAGATAAATGAAAGACCAAGATTTTATACCTTTGTAAATAGACTAAAATTCTTTACGTTATCGTCTTATCTAGGTTCATTCAAGGGTCAAAGTTCCCTTTTTAAAAATCAGAGGAGATAAGAATCTAGTTTTAGGAGTGCATAAAATTTGATGTTAGAAGTTAAACTAATGTGATAAAGGGCAACGACTGACCCCTGATATTTTTATTATTCAATTACCAGGCGCTGAGAGATTACTGCGGCATTTAAAAGCGCAAAACATTCCAATAGCTTTGGCCACAAGTTCAAGCGCCGAAAGTTACAAGCTGAAGACAGCCAACTATCTTGAACTCTTTGACTTATTCAGTCACAGAGTCCTTGGGGGTTCTGACCCGAGCGTAAGAAGAGGAAAACCTTGTCCGGATATCTTCATAGCCGCTGCTAGCAGGTTTTCCGATCAACCAGATCCGTCCAAGGTATATAAACAGAGCTTGTTTTCGGTTTGAGCTAACAAACTGGGTTCTAATTCCTCTCTGATTTCAGTGTCTCGTTTTCGAAGATGCACCAAACGGAGTACAAGCTGCGCTGGGTGCCGGCATGCAATGCGTTATGGTACCGGATCAAAATTTGCCAGAACATTCTAAGGGGGCTGCTACGTTGATAATAAATAGCTTGGAGGAATTTAAGCCGGAATTATTCGGCCTGCCGCCTTTTACAGGCTAGAATTCTCTTCACCCTTTACCCTGAGACGCAAATATTTAGAGAAGAGATTCATGGATGTAAAATTGTTACCGTCGCAGGGTGATGACTCTAGAAGATAATAATAATAATAAATCGACGTTTGAGTTTGATTAAAACGAATGAACCAGCGTTCATTCGATAATATATTGTGAATTGATGAAATATTCCACTAGATTATAGATAGATAGGTAGATAGAAGAAAAATAAGGATATATTTGGTTTCAGATGAATCGCAATTTACGAATCAAACTTTTCTCTTCTTTATTTTGATTATTATGGATTCTTGTTGTCGTATGGGTTGTATTTACTAATTTATAACATTTATTATCCATGTATGTATATGTATGAGTTTTGGTGCTTTTCGATACAGCTATGGATAGACGATTTATTATTCATTGATTTCACTGATATGGATGTATGTACGTATTTCACTTGATGTGCAATCTCATAGCACAATTTTTCGAATTCAAAAGGAGTAATTATCCGTGTATTTGTAAATAAATACCGTATTTTCTCTACCGAACGCGTTATACTTATTTCTTTCTTTTCCTCAGATATTTTTCTGCCATTAATTCAGTCGGAGGTACGATAAACGCCTTCTGAATAATATAGACTCTCTAGCTGTGGTACTAAACATAAATGTATTTTGAAACAAGAAAGACCGTACAATATCTGAAAGTGCTCCTTACTCTTTAATATCCACAGTTGCAGTACATACAGTGGTTTAATATATTTTCTAAATAAATAATATTACCCATTTTCTAATCAGTTTTTAAAACTTTAAACTTTTGTGGCGAGTTTTTTGACCTGATTGAGTATTTCTTCGGACTTCAGATTGGAAAGAGATACCTTATGCTCTACCCCATATTCTGAAAAATGATAAGCAAGTCAATATCATTATAGAAAAAGAAAACATCGTGATGTAATAATCCTCACCATATCGAGCGTACAATTTCGGCTCGATGGCAGAACATTCTCTAATTAAAAGCGGTATATTCGGGTTGTTTTGCTTGATTTTAACGTACTGCTGCTCCACGAAATCCCTGGAATTGGTCAAACCAGTTGATTATAATGATTAATTTTGTTGTTTCAGCGTATTGTTATACACATAACCTAAAAGTCTCGGGTAACCACTTCTCCCACCATATTCGCAATTGACGAATTGTCATATCGCCATTATCGAAAAACATAAGTTTTTCACTACTCACCTGACTCCTTGGCTTGACTTTGACGTCTGACACAACAAAATCCTCAATTCTTTAATGTGCGAACCGAACTTTACCGCCGCCATCTTGATTGCCTTCTGCTAGACCAGAGAGCTACGCTAGCTGTTGAATTCTAGATATATTTTCACATTCGAGTATGTAAAGCGACTTTTTGCCATTTTCGTATTATTAGAATGATTAAAATCGATTTATTTCGGGCTTTTAATCTTTTTCTCGCATTATTTAACCTGTGAGAGAAACTCGATTGACTAGTAGGTGCTGTGACGTCATAGTTGGATACTTCAAATCATGGCGGGACGCTGACACACTATATGATATCTTTGAGCATTTGAATATAGAAAATTATCGATGATTAGCGGGACTGCTCTTAGATATAGGCTTTTTATATCAAAGATAAATCATCAAGCTAACGATTACGAGCTAGAACGACGGGGTCCAGTCCTTATTTGGTGGTTTACAAAAGTTTTTGCGTACGCAAATCTTCTCTACTATGAGACTGTTCTCTGAGGATAGATTTGGAACCGGATCGGATCAATTGTTGGGAAACAGTCTTTTCGTATCTTTCCTATAGAATGCATCGCGATCGAGTATAATCAAACTTCAGAGAATATATCATTTTCGGCATAGAAAGAAATTTAAATTTAGGTCACAAAGGAAATAAACATTTTGGAAATGAATGGGCGAAATTTAAACACAAAATGAATTCTCGGACTAAAATTAAACAAAGGATTTAAATAAAAACCAGAATAAAAAAAACGGAATAACTCTCTCTATCTCTTCTCTGGGGGATTGAAAAGAAATGAATTTACCGCCCCTCTTGAATGATCCAAACTTTCCGTCCCACTCTAGAGAATGCTACGATAATCGAGTGGACGTATTCTGGTACGATCCTGTGTTCTCTCAGAGCCAATATCCCCCAGGACAAGATGGTAGTTCTCTGATTTGATTAATATTCAACCAAACGATTTTAATGGTTCCTTCAAATTTCGTTCAGGAAGCGAAGCTTGCACTTTGATATGCCTGATGTTAGCGCAGAAGATATGCGAGAAGAAACTAGCTATCTGGGACATAGAACACTCCTGGGATTTCATAGTTACTATAGCGGAGGCGATCTTAGAGGGGAATAAAGCTCACGCATGGATTATGCGGAGGGGTTTAGTTCCCTACGTTTATCTAAATACCGAAGAAGCGCTGAGATTTGGAGGAAGATCTGTGAGGGATCTGAAGGAATGGGTAATTGATAATTCAGAGAGCAAAGGGGAATTGAAATGATAGTATTTTTGAATACATCGCAGACCTTTCGCGTCTATCAGGAAGACATAAGGCAAGGATTGCATCGTCACATAGAATCCTACTTAAGAAATTGGTACAAGCAATCTAAGGGCGAAGATCTATTCATGCTACTCATAACAAGCGGAAGAACGATCTTGTTTATATTCCAAGAAGCAACGTTCAAGGTGTAACTTGTTGATATCGAATCGGGGATCAAACCGATCAAGCCTTTTCTAGTTTATGTTGAATTCTAGGTGACGCTGTTCGACTCGCACTCTCACAACGCAAGCGGGGCTCCACCCAGAGGGCTCGTAGTAGCGCAGGTATATAAAACAGGGCTTTATAAAAGAGGTCTAGAGTTGTTTGAACGGATTATTTGTCATAGACTAGCTTTGACCGGCTGGAATCTCTCTGCGAATGGTATGTCAGACGAGTTCTGATCAATTGTTATAAGATAGAAACGGATCAGTACGAGTTGGCTTTCGTTTATCATATCGAAGCAGGCTGCGGACACGGAGCTTCGGGATGCAGTTGCATGAGGCGAAGATAAACCGGCGAACTTATGAGATAGAAAAAACAATTGTGATAACTGATTTTTGACCCAAGAGAAAGAGAGATAACATAATAAAAAAAGTAATAGAGATTCCAGTTGTGTATTACTTAAAGTAACGAGCGAGTTGGTTCAATTTTTTGACTTGAGACATTATCTTATTTTTTCTTTTTTATTGAACCAATGAAATTAAACTAATTAATAGATTAATATTATGACATGTTTATTTACACTATGTACATTTTTCCTTTTTTTCTTTTCTTTCTTTCTTTTCTTTCTTTCCTCAAAAATCTTTTCGTTTTGCGCAATGCTGCAGAGAGAGAGCGAGAGCGATAGCAAGAGATGAGAGAGAGAGAGAGAGAATAAGAGAGAGAGAGAGAGAGAAAAAGAGAGAGTGAGAAAATCAATCATCGTTGAAGTACATAATCGACCATAGGTACTGTATATATTTATTCGCAAGAGTTTTTCTAAGAGAATCTAAGAGCATTGCGCAATTTCAAACCCTCAATTATTCCTAATATTCTTCATCTTCATAGAAATTCATATCGCTTATGTTTAGATCGTTAAGACGAAAAAAAAATGTTCAATTCATTATTGATTAAAAATTTTGCACTTTTATCTCTCCATCGTTGCAAATTATCCTTTCTTCTAATAATATCACGTTTTTCCACAGCGGATTGACTTTCTGATAAAACAGATATTGAATTTTCTTCTTTTTTCTTCTTCTGCGGACATTATTTCGGTTTGTAAACTAAGTAATAAATTTATGTCTACTTTTCCTGTTGTTTTGATAATAAAAAGAAGAGAAAGAATAACAACAGAATGATTTCAAAAAATTGTATCCACCAAAACTAAAGTTGTTACTTCGAAATTTGCTTCGATCAATCATCTCAAATTTTCTAACATTATCAACCGCTTCTTTAACTCTTGAAATCCATTCAGAAGCCATTTACCTAAATAACTTCAAAAGTTGAGCATATATAGACTCGAGGCAGTGTACAGGGTGTTTTTTTTAAATAAAATTTCAACCTATTATATATCATTGGGTGCGGATGCGAGACAATCCTTTTGTTTTTATAGATAAAAATCTGATAACATATATTCTTTTTTTCATATTCATCATTATGCTTCTATAACAGCAACGCTGCTGTCTTAATTTAAATTTAAATAATCTAACGTGCTACCCTCTCTCAGAATTTGAAAAACTACTCGATAAAACTGTGATGTTGAAGATAGTAGATTCATCGAATGGAAATTCGAGCCCGAAGATAGGTCACAAACTATTTACAAGGCTGTTTTATAAAAGTTATCAATTCACCTATATCATGGATGTAAAAAAATCACCCTGCGCTCTAATTTCTTTCTTTTTTTCTCTTTCTCTCGGTGTAATTCGATCAATAAAATCACCAGCTGTTGCTTTTTTACATACTAATTAATATACATATAACACTCTCGGGATAAGGGATCGTCAACAGTTACGTAGAAGCAATAGAGCAATGTTTGTTTTCTCTTTTTCTCAGTTTCTTGATCTTTTCTTCTTATACTACGGTGTTAGAGCGATTGGCGAACGCGCGGTTGAGCCCATTCGACAAAATCATCAATCAAAACCGGCCAGGCACCTTCCTCGTCGTAATTACTCATGTCTGGATTTATCATGAGTGCGAAATCCAACAACAAATTCCATGTGTCCTTTGGTATTGACCGCTTGTGATGTTCCTGCAACGGATTGCCTACTTGAAAATACTCTAAGTCGACTAAATCAGTGCTTATTTCATTTCCTGGTCCAACCAGAGAGGGGAATTTACCCCGGCAACTTATTTCTCTCCAATTTGTGGATATTTACCTGTAAAAATTGACACCAAAGCTGTAGAAACCTGAATTTATCGTCCAAGACAATATTCCAGTATGCGATAGCCATGTCTAGGTCCAATCCCTTCTGGCCAGGGTTTTTGGCGTAGTTAAAAGTGAAGTGATAAAAATCTTTGAACTTCTGAGGGTCTCTTAGCTCGGATTCTAGACTGCTAAGGCGGACTTTTAATTTATCTACACTGTCGACTCTGTAAAAGGACGGTTCATTAGCTGAGAGCAGTGGAATAGAGTTTTGATTATACGATAGGTTTTTGTGGATTCAACGAGGTAATAATTCGATTTCTGAGTTTGAGAGGAAGGAGAACTCTAAGGTTTGAACAAAATCATTGCGTTTTGTGGTTTTTATAGTCATTTTTGAGCAAAAATAATATTTTGTAACGATATAGGCTGTCTGATTATACTTTTGAATGATCCGGAATCCATCTGGAGTAATGAAAAGCTGTAAATTTCATCTGAAAACGTAGAGTTTCGTAGTTTTTGAAGAGTTTCAGTGGGTTAATCTGTCCATTTATTACAAAGGAAGATTTATCCAACAATATTAATAGTTCAAATTACCCTAGATCCATCATTCCGTTCATGAATTCATCCTTAGTGAATTCGCACTGTGTTTCGGCTCTGAATTTCCACGCGATAATAAGAACAAGTTTGCTTTCAGGACTGAGGCTTAGATCGTCGAGAAATTTCATGATCCCATCGGCAGTGATTTTGTCCGTTTCATTGATATCTGAAAAAATGAAGAATCGCAAGCTTGATAATGCAATAGGTAAATAAAAAGACGATTTCGAAATCTTCAATTACCTTGATACCTGCTGAACAATACTTCGAGTTTTTTTTTGTCGACCGAAATCTTGGGCTCCTTGTAATAAGCCTCGGGATTTTGGAAGTAATTATCGCTGGCCAGATCCAGTTTCCAATCGTTCTGAGTCAGACAATATATCGCGGTCTGTTCTCCCGTCTGAGTAAACGCTATGAATTTCTTAACCTTATCACGCTGCGAGAATTTCAGCTTATACTGTAAAACAAAACGATATATAAGTGCGGGATTAGGGTGGGAAATATAACTGAGAGATATAGGTTATTTTTACGTTGTCAAAATAATTTTTCTCTCATTTCGGTCAAAATCTAAACTAAGTTGTTGTTTTCCCGGGATAAATATTTATCACCGTTCACGGGTAAGCACGGCGATTTAGTTAGTTTTTATTTAAGTTTTATGCTTTTTCGTTCATTATAAAAAGATTTGTTTTCATTCGTACCATTTTAACCAATTTTAGGCCACCGAAGGCCAAAATATTATTTCACTCACAATACACTTGACATCAGAATATGCGCATGTTCATTGCTGCTGCTCTGGCTGGCTCCGAGAACCGAGATACGTGTTCGGAACACGGGGATAAACGCTATGCAAACAGAGATCGGCAGCGGTTAATGTCATCGCTAAGCAAGTCAGGAAACTCAACTGTGAAATTTCGTTCCTTATGGTAAGGTAGATTCTTGAGCGAACGAAATGGAGTAACCATTCTGTTTATCGCCCGAAACTCCACAATTCCAGAAAAATGTCACTGTCATATTGATACCGTTGAATTCTGTAATCTATAGACATGATAAGCGATTCTTTGATTCATATTCAATAGCTTTTTTACTGATAATTCGATCCGTTATCGGCGGGGAAAAACTGCAATACCATTGATGATTAGCCATGGGTGATTGGTGAGAAGGTTACAGACGCGATGACGTATCGGATAAATGTCCAATCGTTTTATGGTTTCAGACAATAATTGGTGAATTATAAAGATAACCATTAATCATTATAATATTGTCATTAGAATTCACTGTGATTGAATTAGATATTTTGAACTATAATTATTTATCTAAAACATAGATTCGATCATACATCTAGCGGAAAGATCCGTTGCAGTGTATGTGTGCGTGTGTGTGTCTGCTTATGTCGTCACTGGTCCACGCGCGAATGACGTTTCTAGGTTATCTGTTAAAAAATCGTCGTGGAAGATTTTCTTTTACAAATTCTACAAACAGAACCGAAGAAGAACACATTTTACATAATCCAAGAGTATAAAATATGCATCGCAATATACTGAGGTCTGCAAATTTCCAAATATGTAAAAAACGATGTTACAGTAAACAACAAGTTCGAGTTAGGTTCGCTCCCAGTCCCACGGGTAAACAATTAACGCGTTTAAAATTATGAAATATATTGTTCAACAAGAGTTTTGTCGTTTTGAAGAAAAAATGCCAAAACAGAAGAAAAGAGAAAAACAAACTGAAACAATTGAAAAACGTTTCGAAAATTTCGCGACAATTATTAAAAGATTTCTTTTTTCTCAGGTCATCTGCATCTCGGCGGACTGCGCACAGCATTATACAACTACTTGTTTGCACGGGCTAATAATGGGAGTTTTATATTACGCATCGAGGACACGGACAGGACTAGAATCGTTCCAGAGGCGGTGAAAAAACTTCAAGACGATCTTTTGTGGGCGGGAATTATTCCCGATGAAGATCCTACCAGAGGCGGACCCGCTGGGCCTTATGTCCAGTCAAAGAGAATTGACTTATATAAGTAATAAAGATGGAAGATAATGGATTTCCGATTTTTACATAGGAAAAATAAGTTTGGATTGTAGGCTTCGTTTTTGTAGGTTTAAGCTATTTAATCTGGTCATTTTGGATCAAGAAAAGTTCTTTCAAGCCTGTAGAATATCTAGTTGTACTTGAAACTTTGCTAAATTGAGAAGAAATCAAGAAAAGATCTCGAATTCCTATCCTCTGAAAATTCAAAGATGAAAATCCAGAGCCTAGCGTCATTATTGAAATTGATTTTTCAGAGAGCAGGTTGAAATATTACTGAAGAACGGATCTGCGTACCGTTGTTTCTGCTCTGACCACAGACTGGATTTAATAAGACGGGAGGCTCTGAGACTCAGAGAAGTTCCAAAGTACGATAACAAGTGTAGAACTCTGAGCAAAGAGGATCTAGCGGATAAATTAAAAAGGGGAGAATCTTACTGCATTAGATTCAAGGTATCCAAGTCCGACTAGGCTTCCAAATCATACCAATTCCTCTTATGAATAAACTCACAAGCTAAATTCCTTGCAGCTAACATCTGCTCAAGAATCTTTCACCGATCTTGTCTACGGTTCGACTTCCTACGACGTAGCACAGAACGAGGGAGACCCAGTGATCATAAAAACCGACAACTTCCCTACTTATCACTTTGCAAACGTGGTAGACGATCATTTCATGAAAATATCTCATGTATTGCGCGGAGTAGAATGGCTGATGTCTACTCCGAAGCATATATTGATTTACAAGTGAGCAGAAAGTGACGAAACTCGGTACTTCTTCGAGTTCTGATGTCTAACCGATGCATTCCGTCCCTTTTCTCAGAGCTTTCGGATGGAAGCCCCCAGATTTCGCCCATTTGCCACTCATCCTCAATCCTGACGGTACGAAACTGTCCAAAAGGCAGGGAGACATCAGAGTCGAGAGCTACAGACAGAACGGAATATTTCCTCTGGCCTTACTGAACTTCATAACTCATGCGGGTGGTGGTTTCAACAGGGAGAGAGGAAAGCAGCGATGCTACAGCTACGAGGAGTTGATTAAACAGGTGATTTCCTATTTTCTGATGAATTGTTGAGCTGGTTTATCGAATTTTTGTTACTTTGTAGTTCGACTTGGCCATGGTGAACACAAACTCGTGTAAACTGATGCCTGAGAAGTTATACGAGTTCAATAAACTAGAGATATCCCAGCTTTTGGAGAATGAATATAACACAAAGTTCCTCGTTAACAGAGTCACGAGGATCATTAGCGACGCTTTCCCGGATAGGTAGCGACTGCGATCTTTAATTTCCACAGATTTTACTGCGATTTTCTTTTTATGGAACTATTCTCTTCCAGATTAACAGACGGGACGCTACAGATAGACGATAAACATGTTGAAGAAGTTTTGAAATGGGCGCAGAACAGGATTTCTAGATTAGAAGACCTCGTGGCCCAAGATCTCGCCTTTTTATGGGTTGTACCGGCTTCCAATACCAATTCAGACCAGGCGGAGTACTCTGGTGATTTATCTGTGGCTACATTTGACTCTGGAGTTCGATGAGAGAACGTAAAAGCCTTTGTTTGTTTTTCAGCGATATTAGAGCAGCTCCGCAACCAACTGGCTTCGAAAGACCCCGAATTCTTTCGGAAGGAAAGCGTCAAAGATTGCTTGAAGAATTTTTCTCAAAAGAACGACATTCCGTTCAAGAAATTGATGCAGATATTGCGCAGCGTTCTTAGCGGTCTAAAGGTAAAAAATCGGCTGCGATTATCTACGAAAGAATATTGATCCAATGTTTTATTTCTTATTTTTATACAGGAAGGCCCTGCAGTTGCAGAAATGATAGAGATATTGGGAAGAGAGAATACTCTGGATCGATTGAAACGAGCGCTAGCATAGAAAGATGGAAATGTTGTAGAAATTTGTTATTTTTTGTTAATAGTTGATGGTTTATGTCGCTGTAATGTTAAAATAACTGAAGGATCTGATAGTATGTATGAAATCTGAGCGTTTAATTCTTTGTAGATAACTGACTGTACAAATGTAAAATTTTTATACTGAAGTAGGTAAACGTGGCAGCGATGTGTAAATATTGAAAAAAATCATTCTTTTTTTTTGTTATTAGTTATCTATTATGAACTACGTACACATGTAATGTTGATAATAATAATAACGGTTGAATTTGATTTTGAAATGTCTAGATTTTATTCCAGCGTTATTTTCTTGTATATTAATAATACTCGTCGGAATACATAATAATATTATCAATTGATACAAACGAATAATAGATATTAAGAATTGTATAATATAATAAGAGAGTGAGTAGGTACGAGGTAATATATTATATTTAAATCGTAGAAATATACGATATACGTTTTATGTATTCAACAGGTACTAAGGAATTTGAAAATCATGTTTATCTATGATGAAGATAAATAATCATGTATGTACGGTAGGTCTAGGTATAGCTATGGATATTATGTACAGCTAAATAGAAAACGAATTGTCAAACACGCCAAAGAAATTTTCTTAAGTAATTAAACAGGTCGAATTAATTCACGTTTACAAATTAAACACATAGTCTTTTTTTTTCACTATAACTTAGCTACTTTTTTTCTTTTTATGTACCAATGTGTATTCTTATATTCACGCTTTATCGGAAATCATATGATACGATATATTCTTATTAAGGAACAGATCTACTTTCAGATTTTCATTTATTTTGGACCCCAAGTTATTGCAGAACTCGATATTTTAGTATCTCTCTTCATCTATCTGTTTAATTGCTAGCCAAAGAAAAATAAAAATCATAAATCTCCCTCTCCTCTGAGAATTTCATCTTTCTCTCCTTCAATGTGTTTTTAGCTTGCTAAATTTCATTTTCACATTATCAATCGTAGGCCTGTTCTCTCGATAAGATAATAAATCAAAGCAAATTAAATGTATAAAAAAAAAAAAAAAAATGCTAAAACAAAAAAATTAAAGAAAAAGCAACGTAATACGAGAATTCCACAAAGTAAATTAATTACTCAGAACAATCTTACGATCTCATTAGTTTATCTTAACTTACTTAATAATAGAATAATAAATTCATAGATTAATTGTGTTATTACAGTTTTTTTTTTTGTTTTTCTTTAAAGATTAGATTAGGTATCTAAGGTAAGTATGCATGTATGTATGTATGTATATAAGAATTTATCACAGAATTTTTTTTTTCTTTTCATTTTTTTTTTTTTTTTTTTTGGTTTCCTTCAAATCTAAATTATTCATCATACCAGTAATAGTCGTAGTAGTAGTAGTAGTAGTAGTAATAGTAGTAGTAGTGTAGTAGTAGTAATAGTAGCTATTCAGGTAATTCTATTTATGTATTTTCTTTCAATACGAACGAGATACATTTTTCCTAAAATCTTATTAAATTCTGTTTTAATAATATGTAATGTAATGTAATTATTTAATTAATTGGAATGATTGGAACTGTTTTTCCGTTTTTCTTATTTTCTTTTCCTCTTCTCTCGAGAAACTTTACTAACAACTTATAGCTCCTAAGTTATTCAATTTTTTCTATTCTTCTACTTTTGTACTAGTACAACTAATTTATAGCTTAATTGTGTTAATAATTAATGTTTATAATTCATCTAAATATTATTTTCTTCAATATTATTCTGCAGATTAAAGCTGCGATTATAGGTATATCCAATGAATATAATTATAACGGTAAGGATTATTAATAAAAGAGGTCTAAAACGTCTGTAGATCGCGTAAATAAAGCTTTTGAGCAATAAGAAAAGATAATTGAAACAGATTAATTGTGCCACGTGAAGCCTTTCTCCTTTGGTACTCAGAGATCTTTGTAGTATTAGAAATATCAAAGTAGTTTTCCTATTATCATCTCTTTCCCTTCGGGCCCATAGTTTATCTTCGATTTAGTTGATTTTGTGCTTTAAATGATGTAAAAAGTTCAATTAATTCACCCGCTAAGCCGATCCCACTTCATTTTTCTTTTTAGTTAAACTAAATCAGCGATAATAATTATTATTATTATTATTATTATGGTCGATAGGCGATATAATTAAAGATATATAATAACATACAATTCGTAATATTAAACCAGTCGATAAAATACAGACTATTGCTTATTATTTTAGAATATATTATAACTTCGATTATTCTTCAGAAGATAAGGTTCCTTTTCTTTTCTTTTTCTTACTCTCTCCTTTACGTAATAAGTTAGCTGTGATAACAGTCTGAGCCAAAAAGTAGGTATGTAATTAGTTATAGATAGTATTGTTTAGTTATAGGTATAATGAATAATAGTTGATAAAAAATATCAAGGTATACATCGAATACAGAGTATTAATTTTCTTCCTTATTTCCTTCTTTCGTTAATTCATAGAAAATTACATTTACAGTAACTAACATTATGATAATAAAGGCAAGAGATTCTTGTTTAGAGGCCGCTTTGGGACAATTGTAGTTTCTAAAATGAATTTATATTTATTCTTTTATTAAATGAATAAATATTCTAAAATCATTTTAGAATATTTTACTTGTTTCTCCAAGCCGATAAGAATACTCGATCAATCAAGTGATATCTATGTATAGTTAATATAGGGTTTAGTTAATCGTTCATTTATATAATATATCAATATTCATATTGAAGAGAAATGAAATCTTATTATCAGTAATGACTTTTATTCGTTTCTTTTGAGTTTGGTTCGTATTAGATAATCTTTCCAGCTTATCGGTGTGCTTTATGATACTTAAATACAATACGATATATTCCTAGCTACTGGGGACTAGATTTTACCTCTAGTCCATCCTAAGTCTTCTATAATATTGTACGGATAATTTTTTGTACTCCTATCTAACACTCGCTCGCAATCCTTTTGGCTTTTCTATATTCTTTTGGCCCTCGATGCATGGTTTTCCTCATAGTATGTTTAACATACAACATCTTTCGAATAGATTTCCTGTATTCGATTTAAGAAACCCAACATTGTTAAGTTAAAGATCAAAATTGAAAATAGAAAAAGAAAAGACCGATCAGAATAGTTTATCACAATGTTATTAAAGTGTAATGATGATAGTCGAGGGCAATACTGTTTTTATATATCCGAGTAAATAATATTGATAATAATAAGTTCGTTTATTGCCTAATGAAAATCTAATATGTAGCACTGTTCACTCAGATGATGAAATTTAGAATCCGACAAGATAAAATAAAAATACTGACTTTATTGCGACGTCATTTGATTGCTCGTATTTAATTAGCTAATCTTTGTTTTAAAACTTTGGTTTTTCTCAACCGGAAAATGATTTCATTCTTTATATGCTTATGGGATAATAATATATTATAAGTAGCTTTGAGTATATCTAGTTAGTGACTATTATAACATCCTAAGACTAAAGAGGATTCACTAGTGCGATACTGTGATATTATATTTAATATATAAAAATGCTAGACTAAATGTAACAACGGTCGTGCCTGTTCTTCAGGAAATATAAACCTTCCGTATAGAATTGAAAAAGTTGATAATTCTTTGCCCTTACCTGTTCACAGTAAACGATTATGACATTTTCAAGCCCTTTTCTGACTAGGTACGACTCTCAGCTAGTTAAAATAATATTTAAGAGAATTAAGAGTCCGAACCAATCAAGTTGGGATGAACTAAGTAAAGTCGATCTATACAAATCTATACTCTAGTCTTTAATAGTTTCTTATTTTTAAATATAAATAGCTTACGATATAGAATAGTCGGGAAGATTCAAGGTCTATAATTAATATCATACCTATATTCACTCTATCATTCATTCAAACATAATATCCCTAATTTGAGATCAGCAACTTTCGCTTTGGTTAATATTTTTCCCATTTTTTCAAAACTCTTGAGGATTTAAAACTCTCGCAGATCTCATAATCTCCAGTTTTAAAACCCCGTTCGCATTAGCTAATTAAAAAAAGTACCTTATTCGTTTAAATCTGTATGATAGGATTTTCAGATCTCGTTATTAGATTCTTTTTTTCTTTGCCTCAATTTACCTAATAAGAAACAGAGTCGTATCTAACAGCTCTGCGATCACAGAACAGAAATCGATGGCTCTTTCGAAGATATTGTATTTAACGCAATTTATCGAGCCATCTTTAGCTCTCTCCTCTTATTAATTTCCTTTGGTTCCGACAGACGAGAAATAGATTTCAAAGCTTAAAAACTATAGTTTTAAATCTGTTTTATTGCCACAGGCAACTATGCTACTCCTCGATCTCTCTTAGATTGCTTATAGTGTACGAATACCTAAATAAATAATAATATCATGAATATATCTAATTATTAAGGTCGTTTATCGCCTGTAGAATACGTTTAACGTGTCCAACTTTTGTGATACCCAATTCTTTGAGATCTCTTCTAGCCAGAGTGAGCAATTCCTTTCCTCTAATATCGTGGGACATAAAATTATTCGTGTATTCAACCAGCTGGATGCTTTCTAGCCAGGAACAGACCTCGGTAACGTCCCAACTCGTCACCTGATCACGAGCTGGATGATTCCCCGATCCCCATCCGGTGCGGCGAAACTTTAACCAGAACAATCCCCGGTGACGATTCTTTTTATCACCCTGTGAACGGAGATTTATAACGATTGTTAGAGGCGTTAGTATTGTTAGTAAAAGCTGTTTGTTCTCGTACCTAATATTGTTTCTTTGTATTCTTTTGTTATCAAAGGCATGCCGATTCTATATCGTTTATATTATTTATAGTTTATTCATGCACCATAGCAGAAGATAGATGCGAAATTCTGAGATATGCTAAGCGGCTAAATAACACACATACTTCTAAGTCCTATTATTTATAGACGGTAACATTAAATTGATGAAAGCTTATTACCGGCAAAGAAATTGAGTACTCAGTCATACGGAATGAAAAGACGAATGAGAATCGATTAATTATTAATAAGATGGATTGTATTATTATTGAAAAACTTGTCGCATAGTGAGGCGTAAGCTTGGAGAGAAAAAGAATGACACATCCGTGTATCTATGATAATGAATAAACGTGATAGTCAATTAATAATCGTTTTATTATTAATACACTGATCAATTTTACCTGATCTTCCGGCTGGAGATGGTGAAGATAGACTAGACCTGTCCCAGACTCATCGAAAACGCATTTTCTCAGTTCTTGTTCTATCGCTGCCAGCGACGCTGAGAGTTTGCTCTCGAGGTCCTCCCGCAGCCTCTGTGATTAAAGGTAGTCAATTTTGAAACAGAGCGTTGAAGATCTTGGTAGTTTCCTTTTACTTTTCACCCTTCTTACCAAATTTTGAGCCTTGTCTCTGAGCAGCTCGCAAGAATCTTCGTAAAGCTGTCTGGCGCTCGATACCAGCTCTGTTACCATCGGCCTCAAACCCGGCTGAAATTTAGAGAGAAACTTTCTACTTGCGCGGGGAATTTTTCGAGATATCATGAAAACTCGTCAGATTTTATGGAATGTTATACAATTTCATTGTATTCCGTTCAAATTTGTCACGGAATATGATCAAATCCACCAAAATATCGCAAGACTTAATGGGATTTCGTTGGAATTGCCTGAAACTCGTTAAAATGAAAACCCCCACGAACCCCTTGGATGATTTTTCCATCAGGATGAACGTGCTCTAAGCTAAGTGCAGTCCTCGCAGCAACTTGGTACAATTCAGGCTCGAGGCTCGGATGAGAGATGATGAGTAGCTTGACCCATTTAACAAGCGTAGTAACAGCCTCGATAAAGGACAACAAAACGCTCATTTCATCTTCGTTTAAATTCGAAGGCCTGATATCGATCTGCGACTGGCTTTGCGTAGCTCCGCTCAACGACGAAGTAGACTGAGACGAGGTCGAGGTAGAACTTTTCTGCTTCTCTTCCCAAGTTCGCAGCGAGGTTTCGAGTGCCTGAAAGCAACGAAGCACGTAAAACATGAAAGTAAAACTTCGCTAAAAGGAGGAATCAACGGTTGAACTCTCCCGCAAAGCTCACCCTGTTCCTGTATAACATTTGCATTCGGTTTTTGTGAATAATTCTGATCATTCCAGGCGGCTGTATCCACGCTTCTCCGTCTACTTGTATCGGTACACCCTCGTCCCCCAGGATATTGATTTGCACAGTCTGGCACTGCGCTATTCTATGATGTTGTAAATTGATCAATCTGGAAGCAGCCATCTGCACGGATCCAAAGACCGCAACAACCTCCAGTATCCTGTCGTCGAACGAAGGGGCCAAGAAGAGATCTCCCTCCTTAGTTCCGCCCCAGAAATTAGTGCCGCCCATGAAGCTGCCGAATATTGGATATAATGAATTTCAAACGAATTCTTTCATGTATTTCTCCCCTCTAATCTCCCACCTGGGAATGTTCAATACGACGATTCCCTGCAACGAGGGTAGTGGAATTCTCTGGCCGTCGCATTCGAGCTGAACCCTCTGCTCGAGATTCTTGTAGGTTTTCTGTAGCCACTGTTTGGAGCCGAGGACTCCATACCACATGTAGTTTTTAGCTCTGGATCTGCACTTTTCGGGATGCTCTTCCCTCTTGTGGTGAAAATCAAGGCTTATTTTAGCGTCTATACCGATGCCAAAATAGTTGTTCATCACGCAGCGCTCGTAGTATCCTTCTCTGTTGGAAAAGGTAATTATTAAGCTCCGTATCTTATTTCGAGGATCGAGAACCCAACAATCCACGCCTAAACTTACAAGAGGGTCTCGTCCGGGTCCATCAAGGGAGAAACTGCAGCGCACAGAGCGTCTGCATTGGCTAACAAAGCCTGGCTTATCATCCCGGCACCTCTGCTAACGTCTGGAAAGATTCAACGCGTGAATACTTCGAACCGTCGACTTTTCAGATACCACAAACATACTTGGCCACATCGGCAGCTGCACCAGGGGATTTATGATCGGCAATTTCTTAGAATCCTCAGTTTTGTCCACCGATTTAGCCCTCTCGTGTCTAAGACTGAGACTAGAGCCACCAAACCTGGCCGCACTAGCCGCTAGAGACACGACTTCGGAAGCTTTGAGTAAACTCCCGCTGCTTATGCGTCGGGTAGCTTGTGGAGAACAGCCGAGGCCCGGTAGTTCGACGCTCACTGAGAAAATTGAGAAAAGGTGTTGAATTACGTGAATTTCATGAAAGCTCTACGGTCTTTTATATGTACTAACATTTCTCCATGCTTCCGCCGCTGTATCTTCTGTAAAAAGAGTCTAATCTACACCCCACGTCTGTCTCCTTGTGGTTTTCTATTGACATAGAAGGGCTCGGTGGATCCACGATGACGCTAATGACTGGTGGGAATTTAGAGGGAGCTTTTTCAGCCATTGGAGCCGCTTCGGAAGATACTGCGAAACAGCAGACAGGGCTGAGCAGATCGGATCCCTTTTTATCCTCAGGATTTTTCGCGACTTCTTCGGATTCTTCTCTCAGGTCCGTCGCGGAGGCGGCTATTTGCAGCTTGAACAAGACCTGGAAGGAGGAGAAGAAGGTTGGCAAAGTGTGGGAGAATACAGGACCGAATATCGCGCACCTCCTTGTCAATTTTCTTGAAATTTCTGGCCGGCTTCTTGAACGACCTCCTAGCGATGTCATTTCCTTCAACAAACTGAGCCAGGCTACAGAATTTCTCAGGTTTTTCAGGCTGTTCAGACTTCAGACAGTCTCTAACAGAATCGTACTTCTCCCCCAGCATAGCGCTGATCAAATCCTGTCCCAGGGAGCTCATGTCGTCGATCATACTCTCGGAGTTTGGGGCCTCGCTGGGGCAAGTGTCGCAAGAATTCTCCGGGGAATCAATGTGTCCGATCTCCGGGCTGTACGAGTCTTGTTTAGAGGTGTCTAATATCTCGCTGTCTATGTGCCCTGAAAACCGTAGGGATGAATGAGTTGGAAAGGGCGGAACCCGGCTTTTTACGCTTATTTCGTACCAATTTCGCTCTCGCTGTTCTTTATGGTGAAATTTTTCGAGTCGAGAGTATCAAGAATCATGCTGTCTGAGCTGACAATGCTGTTGCTGCAGCTGCAGCTGTCTATCCGCCTTTCGTTGTCCAATTTCTGCCCATTATCTGGCGAGATGTTTCGAGAATTTGCCGAATCAGTGTCCGGAGATATCATTGTGTCTTGTATGGTCGTGTCGTCCGAAGGAGAGCTGGTATCTAGGCTGGTAACGGTGACTTGAATGTCAGACGGAGTCCCGGCAGACTCGTGGTCATTGCAGTCTTCTTTTTGCTGCAGAAGTTTCTGAATCGTTGCCTCGACGGGCGGGACTTCGAAGCTGAAAACTCTGAGTTAAAGAAGCTTTGATGTAAGAAATAAGTGGGATTACATATTAATTTGATAGTAAGAATAGAGACAAACCCTTGCGGCATATTAGAGCTGTTTCTCCTGCTATCTGCAAACCCGTCGGGCGCGGGTAACGTCACCATTTCTTCCGCCTGAGAATCCCTCCGCAAATCTGGCATCGGACTTAGGGAAATTAGATTTGGCGTCGGGCTGGAGCAGGGAGAGACTTCGGCGCTGCTGGCTGAATCGATGGTCGGCATCGGGTGAAGATGTTCGACGTTGTTCGATCTGAGACCGGGGATGTCTAGCTGGCCTCTTTTTTCTGTAAAATTTTGCTGGTTTTATTAAACCCGACGATTTTTGCACCGCGGATTTTAGTTTACCGAGTTTTCTCGGCCCTGGCGATAATTCGTCGCATGTTATCGTTATATTCGGAGCATTACTGGCCTGACGATCCGACGCCGAACTGTTCTGCTCGTCAACGGCAAGCTCTGTGTGTTCGACGAGCCGTCTTATGGCTCTTTTCAGACTGTTAGCTCTGAAAATGATATCGATTATGGGTTTAGACTGTTTTTCCTTCGCCGTAATAGACATCATTCGAGCTCAGAGCCATACCTAGACATGATGGCTTCTCGCTCAGCGAAATGCCGTCTTTTTCTGACTCTTTTCAAGTTAGTTATATCTTTCTCGGGTTTTTCAAGGGCGCCTTTTTCTTCCCCGTCGATAGCAAGCGGCGTCTGATTCGGAGGTAATGTGACATCAGGGTCGTCGCTCTTTTCTGATATGTAGCTCTCCTCTTTGTGCAAAGTTTCCAGGAGAAGGTTTAGCTTTTGTTTAAGGATTTCGGACTTTTCCGCGAGCTGTTGGTCTCCGGTGTTATTACTCGCCTCTGATATCCGGCCGGCAAAGTCTTTTACCGTCTCGACCAAGACTCTGGATAGAAAAAAGGCTGCGGTTATACGAGGGGAGAAAAAAAACGGGAGATAGAGAATACCGCCGCTTACTTAGCGCTGGACAAAACTACGCTGTCTTGATCTGACTGAAGGATGTTTGTTATGTGCGTTACTACGCTGTCTTCGTACTGGTGAGCTATTCTCGTGTTTAACGCCTGGTCTGTCTGACTCAACGACATCTTTGGACTCGGTAGGGATATGCTCCTTTCAAAGGTCATTATGCTCCAACGATCGAGCATCTTTGTACTAGCCTTTTCGTACTTCTCTAAAAGCTGGGGTAGGTGAGTATCGTCGTCGCACGACGCTCCCCAGCCTAAGACTCGGGCTAAGTCATTGCCTGTGCCCAGGGGCAAGACTCCGACTTGGCATTGTTTCTGGAAAATTTGAGGAGGGAGATTTAGAAGCTGTGTATTCAGACGGGGAGAGGTTTGGGAAGAGAGAAGCTAATCACTTGTGGAATTCTATGAAATCTGATGAAATCTTGTGATATCTCATAGAGTTATATGAAGTTGATAACTAAATTCCATAAAATTGTATAAAATCTCATGATTTCATCTAGAATCATGTGATATTTGATAGAATCCAAACAAATTTGATGATATACTATGGTTCAATTCCACGAAATTCTCTTCTCGATATTTACAACCTTGGAAATCCGGTGTCTGAGTTATCCGGACGTGATTAGCTGCTGTTGAGGAATAAGGCGAAGGCAATTCAGATGCAGGATTGGTTTAGTCATCGAAATATGTATAGTATTTCTAAAGCTTGATAAAGAGAGAGAAAAAAATAAAAGAAAACAAGGTCGAGTATAAATCTCTCGGGTACTTACCGGCTGAAAAGAAAGTTAGCTAACGTTATCACAACCAAAGATGAGTAAAGTTCAGGCTTCTGTTTACCTGAAATAAAATAATAGAAGAGACACACCATGCGTTGATAATCCAGCGCCTTTTCCGATGGAAGGGAACAGAGTATAAAGAAATGGGTGAGGAATGAATGAAAATTTATCATAAAACGTGCAATCTATTGTTTAAAAAAAGAACAGCGAAGATCAATACACTCTGGACTGCAGGCAGAGGGGCAAAGTTCAAACTAGTCTGAAGAAAGCTAGTAAAAACATACTCAGAACCGAAGTATTCGAGTAGTTGATGTGCACAACGTGCCTCAACCCTGAGAGATATCAAAAGTGCATAAAAACTAAGGGAGAGACGGTAGAATTTCATATAAATCCTACAAAGATAGAGATGAGTTTGAAGCAGGACAAAATCTAAGCTTAAAGACTAGAAAAGGCGGTGATAAAAAAGCTAGTTTTGACGACGATTACTCACGTGCATGCCTAGACGATCAATTTCAGATAGAACCCAGCCGACGGAACCGTCTCCACTGCATACCAGAATTCGGAAGGGGTCAAAATGCCGGAAAAGTCTCAACCTGCGTAAATGTATCCTTGTTTCTTATCCCTAATACCTCCGAGTTATCTTATCTTAATTCTGCTTTCTAAATTCCATTGAAAATCTTACCCGAGGCCTGGTCCTCCGTTAATAAGGTCAAAGACTTGCGCCGGGTTCAGCAGTTGCTTAAATCTTCTGAGGAATTTAATCCCTTGATTGTCTCCTGATTTACTGTTGACGAAAACCAATAGCGGACTGCACCCTGTTGGTCTGACGGCTTCCCAGGCCTCGTCGCTCCCTGAAAAAATCCCAGACAGTGAGTGAAATGCATTTCTGGTGAATTCTCGAGTGTTTTCTTCAATCAGGAGTCAGATTTCATTCCGACATGGCTAGGATTTCACTACCAATGCTGTGGAGAGCTGTGGGAGGCACGACGCTGACTTTGGCCGGGCCCAAAGGACACCGTATGCAGATGGCTGGTCTGCATGCCGTGTGAACCGTCGCTCTACACCATAAACATCTCCAGTCTTGAAGTCTGTGGGGGGAGAAATGTGAACAATGGATTGATCAATTTCTAAGATAGTTCTAAGAGAATCTAGAGGAAGACAAAGTGAGAAGGAAACTTTAGAACATTGAATCGAGGGTTTTTGGATAATTTCAAGCTGTTCAAATCCTACGAGCTCCAAGAATCGTCTCTCTAATGAAAAAAAAACCGTGTTTAAAAAACCGTTTTGCAGTCTAATATGTCTTTTCAGCAATTTCCTAGAATGTACGAAGTCTGACCTTAGAACAGATCCGCAGGTTTTGTCGCAAACAAAGCATTTTGAAGAAACAGGAAGGTTTCCTTCCATCCATTGATGAGGCATTGTGATATTCTGCAATGATTGTACAAAGTTATATTGAAAAAGGATAAGAAGAACTGAATTTTGTAGCTAAGAACATAAACTCAGCCTCACCCCGTCCTCATCTTCGATTATATCTTTTCCTATAGAAGCCAGAGTTGTCCATTTACAGTTGTTTATTGCTTTGGCAGCGCATCTCTTGTGCACTTTGCATTTACACACTTCGCAGCTCAGACCGTGCGACGTTACGCCTGAATGGAAGTAAAATATAGTTGATGAAGAACGTGGAAAGAGAGTTACGAGATCGATTGACGAATGTGTGTGTATAAATGACGATAAAAATCGAGATAAATATGAATTCAGTAGATTATCACCGTATAGCGCGTCTCTGCAGACGTTACAGTAGGTCGGTCTAGCATGGCTGGTCGCATACCAGTGGTGATTACCGCCGAGTAATTCCGCAGGCCCAGGTTCGCCCTGAGATCTGGTTTCAGAACCGGATGCTCTAAGCGCGCTCAGCCACTCTTCCATGTCTCTTCTGCTCTCTCCGCAGAGAACGAGAGATCTGAACGGCGTTATTACCTGAAACGTTAATATAAAAAATGTTGTGAATTTTTTTTATTGTAGAATGATACTGAGAAGTATAAAAAGAGCGAACCTGCCAAACGGCGACGTAACAAAAACGGCAAGTAAGGGTGGCGAAAATATCTAGTTGCATCTTAGGCATGTGTATATTTCTTTTTTGTTCTTTCTTTTCTTAAGTCAAAGTAATAATTAGTAGAATAGAGTGAGTGGGATGATGTATGTGTGCATGTGTGTGGTTTGTTTAGCAGATATCTCGTTGTTCATTACGCAATTAGATAAAAGCAAAAAAAAAAAAAGAGAGAGAGAGAGAGAGAAAAAAAACAAACTATAGATGATAAAAAGGTTTGCGCGTAAGTAAGAAATCGGTGGAGAAGAGAGGGAGGGAGGAAGTTTGTTTGTGATTATTATCTAACCGTAGATCGAGATTTTTGATAAACTATAACATAACATAACATGAGATATGTGGTATGACATAACCTCAAACATCATAACCTCAATGTTAGGGGTTAGGGGTTACGGTTAGGTTATGTTGTGGTTGTAATACCTTGAATCGGGACCGTGAACGTTGATGTTCTTGTTTTGGTGGCATTTTTGTATTGAGAGTTTAATATTATCATGTAGGAATTTAACAGTCGCGTAATATTGTCGAAAAACTTTATCTACGAAATGTAAAGTAAAGTAAAGACAACGTACGTAGCGTGGAAATGAAAAATAAGATTTATTGTGATTTATGTTTATTCAGAGATTATCAATGGCAGATATTAACATACAATTGAGAATAGAATAGAATGGAATAGAGGAGCTAAATAAGAGTATCCTGTATCTATATACATTTGTATTTTTTGGGAATTTTTCCATTCCCTTCTTCCATTTCTACTACACATATGGTTACGCTCTATTTCCTACGGCGCATGTCATTCATATTTCCCTAAAGTTATTTTTATTTTTCTTTTTTTTTTTCTTTACCATACTTTATAACTATATTTATAAATAAATATAATATGTAAGTATATCCGTTTCTAGCTTCTATGCGGCTCTAGCTCGAAGCGCGCGTAGGCTTCGAATGACCGTGAATCGTGATTGATAATATATGTGTGTGTTGTTTTTCGACAGCTGTCAATTGTTTTTACCATCGAGTCTTTTCTCGTATCGATCGATCGAACTTCGATAATTGTATCGTCCTTCGAGTTTTATCGATCGCTATTCAAATTCCGTAGGAAAATTCAAATCGAAATTCAACCATTTATCTAATATATTATTCTAGTATAGCTCGTGAGCTAATAAAACCGCGCATAGGCTTCGGTTTTTTAATATCGAAGAAACTGTAAGTGTGGTGATTTGAAATCGGAAGGAACTAAAAAGCAAAGACGCGGTTCTGTCCGTCTAGATTTCATTCAAAAATATATAAAACAAGTAGACTTTGATCTATCCTTACCGTTTCAGTCGAGACAATGAGTCTAAGAAGTTAGAAATAAGCGCGTGTAGTTTAATTAGCAATAGAAATGAGCGAAAGTACGAGGAGCCTCTTTAGCTCAGTGGTAGAGCACTGGTCTCGTAAACCAGGGGTCGTGAGTTCAAACCTCACAGGAGGCATTTCCCATTATCTTTTTATTTTCGATAGAATTTTTCATTTTTTCACAGCTTTTTTCGATTATTTCAACAAGACTCGTCAGTGAAAAGCAAATTACTGAGTATAATAGCTTTCAACAAACCGGATTATCCGAAGATACCTAAAAGGAAAAATAAAAACGAATTTATTGTGTATTCCGTTCTTGAAATTGGTGAAAAAAAAAAAATACAAAAAAAAAACAACGCAAACCAAATTTTTTTCTTTACCCACTATTTGATTTTATTTGAAATTTTATATCGCTGTGAAGAAAGCGTCGTGCTGCCTATTGGGAAATCGGAGGTCTGATTACTTAGATATAGCAAATTCTAGCTGTAAATTCTAATCGATATTACGCGTATTATATTTAGCCACGGGTCGTTGACGAATCGAGGACAATGAGACTGCAGGGAATAAAAAGAGTGAAAATTTTTATCGAACATCTGTCCCCGGCTCGTCCTTGTCATCGTTGCTCGGTACATGCGTATATGTATTTTGTAGATACATACATACATATATGTGACCCGTAATGAATTAAACCGAATTAACTAAAAGGTGAAACGACGTGGGTCGGTCGCCACACCCGCGAAATGATAATTTAAAAATAGTATAAAACAATACCACTCTCATTTCATCCCTCATTCAATTGCCTGACGTACTACTTAATTAAAACAATTCAAAATAAAATACTACGTCAAAAAAACACGCCTCGTCATCGTTGTAATTATTTCTAATTAACAACGCTGACTGATGAATAAGAGGGAAAATGAAATTGGTGCGCATGGTCTTTTTTTTTTTTTTGCTTCTTCATATTTACCTGAAAACTGTGGTTCACGTTTTCAATACTGCATTCCGCAAACGTCAGATCCGTCAGTTCAATCTCGTCGAATATGGCAGCCTGTAATGAAAAAAAAAATCAAACCAATTATGACAGTATTTTGAGCACAAAACCGAGACGATTTTGTATCATCGAAATTTTCGTGGGTCCGATAGTTTTTGAAATAGAACGATTCCGAGTTCTCCACCAATCGCTGTCGGTTGTGCACCCTGCGCAGCTGCGCGACCGTTACCGTTCAAACGCTAGCGCACGATTGGTGGAGACTTCGAATCGCCCTGATTCGAAAACTACGAAACCCTCCATTGTTTTTTTTTGTATAATAGAATATCGTCGTGGATTTCGAAAAGGAATCCGGAAAGCTGCGGTAAAACTCTGATGCGAAAACTTTCCTTATTGTTTTATCTGCCACAGGTATATCGCTCTTCCATACAGCTATACTATGTGAAAAGTTCTCGTCTCTATCGTTTTATCCACGGTATAAAAACTTCTCTTATTGTCTCATCGGCTATTATACGAAACTGTGAACTAGGTCTAGAAGTTGGTCTCCGACATAGATGAAATCTCACTCCTATACATTGTCTCGTGTTCCCATTTACCGCTACTGCAGTTATATGACAGTTAAACAGCTATAACTACGGTCCAGGGAATCCCCGCGGGTACTGCATACATACATACATACATACATACATACATATATAGCTATATTCAAAATCGCGTATGGTCGAAGAATTATACTGCTGCACTCAACGGTTTGAGTAGTTCTAAACATAGACACGTCCATTATACCCTCTTCTGAACTTTGCTACGTGTATACATGCGTGTTATACAGTTTCGACAAATATAGAACTGCAACCCCACAGTGGCTACATGCGCAAGGTTTTCCCGTGCAGAATACGTCGTATGAATAAATTTCTTTATGGTATACAATGCACGGTATAGGTATGTATGTGTCAGTTACTATTCCCAGTCTTCTGATCGTTCTCTCTGTTATTCAACCGCACCACTATACATGCTCAGCAATACTCTCGACGACGCAGCATCCCCCCCCCCCCCCCCCCCCCCAATCCGGAGTTCGTACATCCAGTTTGAATTATCGAACTGAACACCCGACCCGACGAAATGCCGCGCTCATAAGTTATTCATCATCCCAGCTGCAGGCTAAATTGCATCATCTATTATATCCGAGATTCGAGATGAAATGATCCCGTTTGAAAAAACGTGTTACGACGTTACCAAGCGGAGTAGCTTCAGTTTCGAACATTTTTTTCTCGTCGGGTACGGACGGGTATTAATGACACTGTTCACAGTGTTCAGTTTCACCATAATTCGCAAGATATACATATTACATACTCGCGGGTAGAATATAACGGTGTTCTCCTTTCTCAGCCCGTATATATATATGTGCGTTATAGAGTACATACATATGTAGTACATATAGGGTCGATCCTGTGGCGATGAAAGACGGCCAGAAACTGATTGTTAGGGTACGACGATGGAGTGGAATAACGTTCGCGTCATCTCTCTCCGAGCGACTCATGCGATCATAACAAAGCCCCCTATACAATAAACAAACGTCTAACAATAACGGGCGGTTGCTGGATGCAGGAGCTTGTCTGACTTCGTAAAGTGATATAGAGTAGCGCCGCGCTTCGTTTACTTGTTCATTTTCGAATAACGAATTTTTAGATTCAAATACACACGAGCCACGTATGTATGTGTACTTCACAAAGATATAAATTCCTGACGGTCCATCGTTGCTTTCTTCTCGATTTAAAGGAATCAATTATAGAGACGCTTGATTATATTTACTATTTCCTGAAAATTAGATGTTATACGCTCTATACCGTTCTATGAATTACTAATTATCGAAAACTATCGAAAACCTGTGGACGTACCGTACTCGCGCGTAGGCAGTAGATCGCATTGCGAGCGCCTGGGGGCAGGCAACCGCCGTACCGCGCGTGTAATGCGATGTGACACCCGCCAGGCGTCATTTATCATACAGTCTCTCTCACAGGCGAAGCGAGGCGATTTTTGAAGTAGTAAAGTAGCAGTATTTTGAATAGTAAATGAAATGGTTATTTTCTCAGCTTCTTGAATAAGAAGGAGAAGAATAGGTAAGCAGCAGGAGACTGCACCTTATCATAGGTCGTTGTCTCCGTCTCTTCCATGGGAATGATAGGGGAGGGTTGAAAGAAGAAATATATACACAGTAGACGGGTAGTGCGTATAGAGGTATAGAGGTACGAGCGCCGTTCAGGCTAAATTAAATTTAGTACCTCGTCCCGGTTCTCTCAGAGTAGCGTCGTACTACATAATGAAATGAAACGCTTTTGCCATTTCGAAGTAGAATCGGATTCAACTCTCTCATGTACACACGCATACCCACATACGTGCCATATAACTATATTAAAGCGGCAACAACAGCCGCAGCAGCTATTCTGGTCTATACCACAACTCGATTTGTTACATACACATCACACATACCCGCATATACGCGTGTAGTACCATTGAAACGCTCTACGAGATATTTTCCTTCGAGATATAAATCTTATTTTTTATTTTCATTTTTTTTTTTGTTTTTGTTTTGCGTTGCGTTGTAATAATTTTATTAATGATCCGCACCACGGGTGTCTCACACCGTTAAACCCGAAGAGTCTCGCACGTGAGGTGGTGACGGTGGTGACGGTGGTGACGAGCTAGGGTGACCGGAGATTAAATTGCTAACGTCCCGATGAGATTAAACGGGGTGTTCCAATAAAACGCTGCAGTAGATTGATCGATTTTTTTTTTCTCTTTGTTCTTTTTTTTTTCTCTCATTCCTCGGATCGACGAGTGGATATAGGGACCGGGCGGCGGTCCCTGCTGACCACCTCGTGTTTTCTCCAAACGAGAATTAGATTCTATACAATTATAAATTAATTGAAAATATAGTTTCCCCGTAACGTGTACCCATATTATACATAGTATAGGTATATGTATTATACAGGTTGTTCGTTCGTGGGGCACTCTTGTATAGCTACGAAAAAAATTGAAAGGGAAACATAATTTTTATCGTATCTAGATGAAGTATCCTGCATCTTTTCATATCATCCAGATGAAGAACATCATGTTTTTATCTCGTCTAGACGGGAAAATCATCCCCTATCTAATCTAGATACGAACCGTATCTTATCTACACGCTTGAGAGTACGTGTGTGTAAAGCCAGCCACGTTAGGGAAAGGGAGTTGAGGTCAAAATTTGCATAATAGGAAAGTTTCCGGCCCCTTTAGATTGCCCTAAGGCGGCGTTTAGTTCAGCCGGGTGGATGGAAACTGCGGAAATAAGTAAGGGTTCAGGGTTGTCCCGTTTATCTATATATATATATATGGTACTACGTACTACATACATTTAAATCCTCTATGCATTTAATGTATTTATAATAGTATATATATTTACAAAAACAGAACCATCATGTCAGTTTCATACGTATGTATGTTACCGTATTGTTTCGAGGTAGGTATGTAGTACTTCCTTCGGTTGTTATCGGTATACGTATGATATATATACGTATGTAAGATACATATATTCGTTACATTTATAGTATACACAGATATATAGGTATATAAACATGTGCGGGAAATGGAATATAGTATCGATCCTTCTGTTATGCACGGCGAGCTGCTCCTCGCCACTCTGAACTTTAACCTTTTGTCTCGCCAGCACGAGATGAGAGAACCTTAAGAATTAGAGTCGAACTCGACTCGCGTACCCATATACTCTAACCCCAGGCGAGCTGCTGCATCTCGCTCTGCCTCCCTCGTGAACATACACGTAGTACATACACCCACACCCCCGCCTCTGTAACTATAGGTATATCGAACGCTGGCTGAAAGGAGGTCAAGAGTTAACCACCATCCCTTATAAATACATATATACTCATCTATATACCGATACCGCGTGTGCGTACGGACGTATACATATATACATATATACATATACCCCTGTACTGCCTCGTATCCAGTTTCCTCATCTCTCGATCTTCGCTCTTTTACTCTGATGGGTGGTACTGTCAACGTCTATTCGACACGGTCGGATTCCTTGTTAAAATCCGCGACGATTTTATATGAACGAAATTTTCCTGGATTAAATAATATCCATATGGCGGAGGGTTCTAGTTTTCTATCAACGGTATACGTATAGGTATAGCTACGCTGCGCGTGCGTGACCGTTAATTTGAATGCGAGCGCGGTCATTGGTCGAGAACTTCGAATCGCTGTAGTTTGAAAACCGTTTGAGCCTCGGTGATTTTTCAAATAGAAATTCCTCGTGATTTTCCACGCAAGGATCAGACTCGCGGAGGATGCTGGACGATAAATTCTATTCTATGAGTATTATATTGGGGGACTCAGGGGGAGGGTTACCTGTGGATCGTCGATCTATCATACTTAAAGAGAATCTCCCAAGTTCGCTGTACCTGATGGTGATCGATTTACAACCGGGCAATAAATTTCAAAGTTTCATACCAGTCGCTTCAAAGTTTGAAGAATACAATAACAAACGAGTTATGATGTTACAAAATTATTATCACAGCAATGAAGCTACTCACCATATAACAGCTTCTCTCCTTCTCCCGGACTGTTTATTCGTTATTATTATTATTATTATTATTTTTTCCTTTATCTTGTTTAATTTAAATTCACCTCATCAGCGAACCAATTTAAGGTACAGTGATATACTTATATTGTACGGGTATAGGTATATTGAATTTTGAAGACCTCTCAAGTGATTGTCGAGCGAAATACTTAAAATATCTAATAATATTATATTAATTTTATATTAATTCGTGCCCTTCGTTCGTTATATATTCAATATTAATTAGTGATTATTTTACGTACGAATAATGTATCATACGACGATATATTAATTATTCATTTATTTATTATTCAATTTTTACTCATACAGATACAAGTGAATTCTGTTGTTTCAAATTTGAATCGATTATAACCATCAGAATTTTATCATCCGTCTGAACTTTCGGTTATTTCGTTGATGCACCGTCGACATTTGCTGGCTAAATCCTAAACTTACTGTTTTTGCCTATTATATACTCCGATATTCACAAAGGCGAAGGATTATCGCTTTTTACGCCTCGACTACGACGCGCTGTATGCTCGGTCATGCAACTTTGATGAGGAAAATATTTGACAAAAAAATTATCTGCGTTCTATTGCAAATTATCGGTTTATCCTGCACCAATCAGAACGGATATAATATCTCGTATACAGGTATACTATACGTATATTCCTTTAAGACGATTGAATAATTCAATGTCATTTTATTTATTCATTTTTTTATATATAGTATATCGTTTATCTTGAAAATTACATTCGAATGAATAAAATGAATACTTATATTATGATTGTCGCTATATTAGTGATTTATATTAAAGATCTTGAACAACGATTATATCATCTGTATATAATTATTATTAAATCTCAAGCCTTATTATAGTCAGTATTAATAATCTGGTCGTTTAAATGATAATGATTTATTAAAATTGGAATATAATATTAAGCAGCATAGTACAGACTGTGTGCAATCGTCTGACATACATAGTAGACGATGATATTATTTTGAATGAATGATTTTTTGTTTATCTTTTCGCGACAGTAGGTATACGTGTAAGGCGTGTTATTCGGTGAAACATTTATTAAAATATCCAAGTATTACGTTTGAACGTTTGTTCATTATTTTTCCTCTTTTTACGCACCCTGTAATTACTATTCACGTTACGTTACGTTGTGTAGAAAAAAAGAAACCGATCCTCGACAGCCCGGCTTATCTCTGTATCAAGTAGCTCGTCTACTCGACTCGTCAGACTCCGAGCCAAGACTGTTTCGCGAGTGGTAAAGACCCGTGCGAGTACGACGGGACGGACTCTACCGCCCGCTACCCTCTACCTCTGCCTTCCTTCCATCCGTCCTACCTATCCGCCTATTCCTACCCCTCTACTTTCAACGGATCGAACTGACTTTGCGCGAGGAGATTGCTCAAACGCACAGGTTCCCGCTGCGCCTTTTGTTCCGATGCTATCTCTTCTCACACACACACACACACATAGGTATACACATATATTAATGTATGGAAATATGGGCCGATTTTCAACCCCTGAGATGGCCTCCTTTAAATTCACGATACATTATAGATGCGATTTTTCATTATTTTCAAAGTATACTTATACTAATAATCGTTTCTTTAATTGAGATATTATAATACGTGTTTTAATACTACGGTATTTTACTACTGATATAAACCACCGCCCGCGTTATCCCTAACGTAGTACAACTGGGCGCGACACTCGTGCGTGTCTAGTTGCCTGCCGACTGCAACTCGACCCCTACTACGTGTTACGCTACACCGACCGAGGCGCGATATCTAATGAGTCATTTGGGAGCTAGCGTAAGTAGTAACGGCCGTTTACGGTCGGACAGCGAAATACACGAGCTGATGCTAGTTTCGACGACTCTTTCACGTATTTTTGTATTTATACCGGTAATTTATTTAATTTAATTCATTATCTCACCTCGACGTTCTTCGAGTAATATAGGACCCGGTCTTTCAGTTTGAAATACCGCCTTCTCCAACGTTGAAAGGATCTTTGCTTTGCTTGAGGAGAAAACCTTTGTTAAACGATCATTGACGAATTCGATCGTTTTCTTTCCTTCTTCCTCCTATTACTTACCACATTCTTTATTGCTCTCCTTTCGCAAACGCGGGATGTCTTAACTTTGATATATCGACCTGCTTGTTTCCCCCCTACATTCTGCTACAGCTGTATGATATCTTTCTTTTTCTTCTTCTTCTTCGTCTTCTTCTTCGTCGCTACCAGAGCTTAATTCGGCTGTATCGGCATCTCTATTTATTTTCTGATTATTTTCATCGCCGTTACCGGTTACTGGTATTACGGTCGTTGAATCTACTTTACCGACACCATGGATGCAGTATTTTATCGTTTTTAATTTAACAGAGCATGATCGCTGCACATTGGCCTCCATTTAGGCCATATACCAATGTGTTTAAACGTATTTATAGCTTTAGCCGGCTTTTATCGACCTCATTATATCATATTACGGCCATACATTTATCAGTCATATATTCATCGATACCGATCTCCGAATTATGAATCAAAACAAGATAATCATTATTATTATTATTATTATTATGTCAATCCCGCGTGGCAGTCTCGTATCGTTTTGACCCCCGCGGCACGGTTCTGTTTACATGATTTTTTTTTTTTTTCGTTTAAAAAGATACATCAGTTATTTACTCATTTTTGTATATTATACCTTTTGAGAATTCGACATGTTGCGGCAAAATGCTTGGGATCATTTCATTTTATTTGAGCTACAATGATAGGTTAACGAATATAGTATAATGAAATTTATGTTAAATCGTTAACGAATCGGTTTTATTATTCCATTCACAAAGTCATTCTCTATTTTCTTCATCTATGCACTTTGTCATTCACATATTTCCTGCTTCGCACACATATTTTCAGCTCCTAACACGACCATGATATTATAACTACGAACTGGCTATTACGGGGAAGCCCCGTGCCCATGCGCTGGGCAGCTTATAAATACAGTTATATTATGAGACGGTAAAGTGAACTGAAGAAGAACACTCGACGCGCCATCTCTCGGTATATAGATGGACTAGACTTTGGTCGATATCATGTGTGTCGATAACATAGATTTATGGTAACATACCGACTATGGAATGGCGGGGTTTACTTTTCAGTGTGAAAAGTTTCAAACTATAACCTTGGTTTTTTTTTTTTTTTGTTTAGAATATATTGCTTGAAAGACTATTTAATATTACAATAGTATGATTATTCACTGCTGGACAATATTCATTTCTTACTATTTATACCGCTATGGTATACAGAGAGGTGATTTTTACTTACAGTATCTATAGTTATTATATTGTACACAATTATAACACAAAATTTATATACCATTTATAATTAGTTACTACTACCAGATAAAAATAAATTGATGTATAAATAATTATTAATAGCTAAACGGAAAAGACGATCTCATATTCACAACCTTATATTAATTAATTAATTAAATTATCATAATTTAATATACATAACATACCTATATGTATATACGACAAGATAATATATTCTTTCAATACACATATACATATAATATTATTATCTATCACAATTGATTTATTTTATTTCATTATCTTCTCTATCGCTTCTTCGGCTCTGTGTGTGTGTGTGTGTGTGTATTTTCGTATAGAAATATAATGTGTATAGGTATAATTTCTGATTGATCTCATTTAAAATCTACATATACTTTTTTAGTTTTTCAAATCACACACATCTATACTGTTATTATAATACGAATCTTTATCCTTTAGTGTTATGGTTGTAAAATTAAATATACATTTCAATTTTCTCTCATTATTGAATAAAACTAATTATAACTACAATTTATTTTAATTTATACCTCCGCGATCGGGTCAGCGTATCTTTGATATTATGAAACTTGCTAATACATACATAATTGTTGTTTTTTAGTTTTTTTTTTTGCTTTCTAGTATTAAATTGCTAATAATACATTTTTGTAAATTAATTAATCAATTAATTATTCGCTGGATATGTTGTAATAAAGGCTTTCAAGCTATATTATCTAATCTACGTTTACTATATTTTGGTCCGATTTGTTTTCTTTATTTCCTTCTTTCTTGCGTTATTATTTCAACTTTTTTAGTTTTTCTATTCGCTATAACTAGTTATGCTTGTATATCGTTAATCGTCACGGAGATAATTGCTGGTAATCTTAATTCGTTTTCTTTTTTTTTCTTAGATACAGTATAACGTTAATATACGTTTGAAATATTTGATAGATAAGCTTGCGGTCGATAAATTAGCTCTTATATAGCGAAATGTAAGAAGAGAATAAAAACTAAAAGACTGTTATTAAATAACAATGAAAAATGAACAAATTTGTAAGAAAAAAAATATATGTACCCTATAATAATACTATATTATTTTATTCCGATTAGGAAAAATATCGATATCAACACCTATCACACGTTGAAAAACCAAAAAAAAAAAGCAAAGAAACTTCTTAAATACCATACAATTTATAACTACCTATATACATATACCTATTATTATCATTATTATTATTATTATGTATAAATAAGTAGTTTCAATGTAGTTAAAAATTTCATAATTGATATTATCTATGTATGTATGTCGGCCTAAAATAAAAGGATGAATTTCATTAATACTACGGATACCCAATACCGCCCCTAGAAGTCTTATTTGTACTTATCATTCCAAGTTTATTATTTATACCGTCTATTCATCTTATTATACTCGAGAACTTATCGTTCTATTGCACTATTATCGCCCATTAATACTAAACAGTTTCTTTAAAATAGCTAGATATACTATAATACGATATAACGAAATTCCATTCTTTATTTTAAAAATAAATCGGTTGAAATTCAAAGGGTCGAGCTATTTCTAAGGGGAACTGTTCAATCCCGTTGGAAAAAAAAACGAAAAAAAAAACTATATCAATTCCATGTCAGTAGGTATATTATTCTTTTTCTTTTTTCACCTTTCAATCCACGTATATATTCATAATTTAGTGTGTTTAACACTGTCCGTCCAATAATTTTGAATCGTCATTGCCTCTAACGAGTTCAAAAACGAGTCGTTATCCAGGCTGTACATTTCCTCGGAGTTATCCTGTACGGAGAAATAATGAAATTGATAATTTATCTAGTGGAAAGCGTCGGGAATCGATCTTTGTGATACAAACTACTTCTTTCATCATATAAATAATGAATTCACATCGTCTATCCTTACTCTTATAGTTGAATCGTCGATATAACCAGAGCTGTCCGGGTTGCTACACTTGTCGCTGTTCAGTGTTTGCGGTGGATTCATATACCTCCTCCTTTAGAGACAATATTGAAGTTTTGTTGAATATGAATGGATTCCTCGATATATAACAATAATCTGTCCTAATAATTGAACGAATATGAATTACCTGTACATAACAAATCCTAGGCTACCCATAGTGCCGATTAAAACAACAGTAGCTAAGCAGCTACCGGTAACGGCAGCGATATCCATAGCCGAAGAGTTAGTTGAATTGCCAAAACTGTTTTTCTCGGGAGTTTCGGCTTGTCTTTGTTCCTGCTGTTCGTCTTGTTGATAATCACCGGGAAAGGCACTCCTGGCTCGGCTGAGTCTAGGAGACTCGCTAACGCCTGAAAAGATTAAAGAGCGTGGATTAAAAAAGGGATGATATTTTCTGTTGATCTAGAACAAAGAAATTAACGAGTATCTGGTATAACATACCTTTTAAAATGGAAGCAGCGGTAGCCAAGAGTCTAGTATCTTCTTCAATCTCAACGTCGTCGGATTTATTCAATAATTTATCATTACCGTTATCATTATCATCGTTATTTATATTAGTGGAAGGAATAAATTTAGTTCTGTTTAAGACCAGCTTAAATCTAGTCGGTATCGGTTCCTGAAGCGGTAGAACAGCTAGACTATCGTCGTCGTCGTCATAATTACTTGAATTTCTCCTGCGTTCATTTTCTCCCGCAATAGAAGATATCAATTTCTCATTACCTAAGGAACTGGTTTTATTTCCCATCAATAACCAGGTTACTTTACTGTCCTTTTTCCTAATCAATGACAAAGATCTGTTTGAATTAAGGTCCAGATTACTCTCGCTTGTATTATTCGACGCCGATATATCACGACGATTTTCAGACGGTATAATAATACTACTACCTGATTCTTCCACGTTTTTTAATACTGCTGTAGTTTGAGAATCTCTACTATCATCATTAGCCTCGCGGTCAACGCGGTAGTCATTATTATTCCTTAATATAGTTAGATTATCATTAAGTGATACCCGACGGTCAATATTACGATTATAGTCTTCCTCTTTTATTTCTTTCTTTAATTCGAAACCCTCTGGGAATACGACAGGAGCGGAAGGACTTATTCCTACAGATTTCGAGACCCGGTAGTTTTCCCTCAGCAATGATGGAGCAGGTAGAGGAGGAAGAGAGGATATAGGAGATGATGAAACTGATAAATTGTCATCGTTTTTAACGTAAGACGATTCTCTCGACGATCCTGCAGACTCGGTGTTGACATATTCATCCTCGTGTGTTATCGGCGTGCTGGTAGTAGTATCGACGATTTCTGAAGGCAAGGCAATCCCCGCGATAACTGTGCGAATAGAAAAGACCATGTTATACGATTATATGGATGGTAATTGCATAGATACTGACCGGCAAACCACAGAGTGACCCAAAACCAGTGCATCCACCAATGAAGGGTCATCGCGTCATGGATAATTCGGCTTCAGGGATTCGGCCTGTAAAACCGATTCAATAAAACATTGAAAGAAAGTAAAAGATAAAAAAAAAAAAAGTGAACATTATTCGATAAGTAAACGATATTTTCAGCGTCGGTTCCCCGCGAAAATCAAAGAATATATCTCCTTTACCGAAAATTCGTGGTACCGATAGTTTCCGAGCTACGGACGATCTTAGTTGACCAATCGCGGAACTCCGAAGCGACGCAAGACACTTTACCGCGCAACGCACACTCGTGACTAGCCGCGTCTGCGTCACCTATAGGATCTGTGATTGGTCAACTAAGATCCCACGTAGCTCGGGAGCGGTTGGGCTCTCGATTTTTTGGTAAATAGGAAATTTAGTCTTAGAATTCGACGAGGAATCCATCCTCGAGATATGAATCACCCTGTATAAGTCTGTCATATTCATGTCGTAAAACTGTGCCGACCGGAAGCCAAATGAAAGACACGGTTTCTCTAGTCTCCACAATACCTATATCTAAGAGATAATCGCTCTTCTTCAGTCTTCTCCTCAATGCGTCATATTTTACTACAATACATGCGAGATCTGAGTCGGATTTAGTTTTTACCTTTTATTTCTATTTTTTTTTTTTTTCTACTCCCCCTGCACATTTTCATGACTCATGAGCCGCTATTCGCTATTATTCACAGAAGATATCCGCACATTAAAGTATGTATGTAACCAACTAACTATCCATGACGCATACGACGACATCTATTATCGTTATTATTACATCTGAACTCAATGGCGATCGTTAAAACGATTAAATTATCTATAGCTTGGTAACAAACTGGCTATACGCGGTAAAAAACAAAAGAAATAAAATAAAATAAAGAAAAGAAAACCGCGTTCTCATTCCTCTTGATTATTTTTCCTCCATTTATTATAGTTTTACATCGTATGCGCACAGCTGATTACTTTAATTTATGTATGTAGGTATGTAGGTACGTCTTCTGTCTCCGCCCCCGCCGCAGCGCCTCTTTCCGGTACTGTTAAGGCATTAAGGTGCGCTCTATGCCCGTCTGCATCTGTTTGCTGTATGCGACCTACCTACTCTATACTCTCGGGTATGAGGACCGCGACGTCGCCGACTTCGGTCATGCTCTCGTAAACATCAACTAGGTGTAACCAACGGCGCGAATCGCGACAATGGATAATGATTGCGCTGTGTTGCTGTGTGTATATGTATATACGTATGTATACATGTACAATACACATGAGAATGTTGCAATTTAAGAGAGTTGCAAACTCGTATCCATCTATAGATATATTGTATATTTACAGTGCGTACATATGTGTGCATAAACAATAATGATTCAGCTTTCAGACAGTATAAAGAACACCTATATATATATATATCTATACGTGTATCAAAGACGCACGGGGGGTTTTTCTCTGCAGATCAAATGATGACGAATTCTTACAGCATGGAACATAGGTACAAGAAAAACCCATGTGCGGTAAAAATTTCCTGGTTTCGTTTATTCGTTCTCCTCTCGCCCCTTGAAACACTATCCTTGCTGTTCGGGATTTATCACCGCGTCTCTATGACTAGTTACGTAAATTTATTACGTATATACCTGATGATTGTAACCATCGAAACGCGGCGTTTTAATGATTGCGAGTTAAATGTCCGCTACTAAGTGTTTTGACACGTTTATAGATTAGGTAATTCGAATTTCAATAAGTTCAAAGCTGGGTATACATTAATAAATATCTCTACTATAATAAACAACTGCACACTGATTAATATCGAAGTGTGAATTAATAATATTATCATTATTGTTGTTGGGACTGCACAACGTCGATCGAGTTTCGAAATGTATATTATAAATTCCGACGTTTCTTTTCTTCAATATAAACAATAAGCGTATTTTCTGTTCTTTTGTTTCCTCTGAATTTGAATTCGAGGACCGTTGATTTCTATTTCCTCATAGATTATCGTTTATTAGATATATATATATTTTTTACTCAATTATCCTACGTAAGTATAGATATTATATACATGTATAGTTGAATTACACCTACTTGCACATTGTTTTGTTTCGACGCTTTCTATCCTAATCAGATTTATATTCGTTCGATACGCATACCATTTTATATAATATGTATAGTCGGGTCTCAATGAAAGAATTTATTTGCATATTTTCAACCAATTGATTCGATGAATACAATACGAATTATCTTTTATCCATTGGACACGTATAGTATAAAATTCACGATTGATATTCTTTCCCGCACATTGATACATTCATTGATATGTTATCGATATACTTTAGCAGTGGCATGTTAAAGAATCGAAATTTTGATAAAAACTTTACCGCCGTGTCTATATTCACGGATATAACAACAATGAGCAATGCAGCAGAAGAACTATGAGTAAAATACAATACAAACGAATGATAGAAGGGCTCGCATGCATGGATACGCGGATAAAACATACGCAGACAATATAACTCGCATACATAGATAATCGTTTCCAGGGTAGAAAAAGACGACGACGAGGGAAAAAGAAAAGAGAGGAAGTAAAAGAATGTAGACTCACCGAAGATAATCTGAAGATCGTCTTGAATTTATATTCACTGATTCACATAGTCACAGTTCTTTGCATGTTATAATAGCCTAGAATAAAAATCGCGTAACAACACGTGAATACTGAGCAGTAAAGCTGTCTCTAAATGTCACTTCTATCACCGCCAACGCCATTTTGGTGTCCGTATATTTATCTATCGGCAAGGTGTTCGCACATTAAACGCGCATGCGCTGATAGCAGGTGCGCAGGACCACCTGTGCGAACAACGAGAAGGTAAACTATCATACGTGGAGGGGGATGGCACAGCTAACGCCATCTATGACAGTTTCGGTGAAGCTGAAAGATAGAAGTTTTGTCTCTGACGGTAATATATCGATTCATCGACGTCTTGTTGTGCCCGTTCGTGTTTGACGGGAAAGAAAAGTCGGGCAAGTCTCTTCTAAAGCCGATTCTTATTTCGATTCAATAGTCTCAATTTTTTTATAAAAAAAAAATGCCCTATGCCAATCAGCCCTCGGTTCATATCACCGATTTGACGGAGGAGAATGTCAAGTTTCAAGTCGAAGATACGGAGTTGAGGTGAGCTGATATAACAGAACGTAACCTAACCTCAATGGAATATAACCTCGATAACACAAACATCGTTTTAAAGATGAATTTATCTGAAATTTTTGATGTTTTAGTGTAGCGAATAGCATGAGGCGAGTGTTTATAGCTGAAACGCCGACGATGGCGATAGATTGGATTCAATTAGAGGCAAACTCGACCGTTTTAAGCGACGAGTTTCTCGCGCACAGAATCGGAATGATTCCGTTGATAAGCGACGAGGTGAGAAGAACGAATTATTTTCTTTTCTTTTTTTTTATTTTTATTTTCTATTTATCGGATAGGTCGTCGACAGGATTTTGTACACCAGGGACTGTCAGTGTATGGATTTCTGCCCCGATTGTAGCGTAGAGTTCACTTTGGACGTTAAATGCGCAGAGGAACAAACTAGACACGTTACTACAGCAGATTTGAAGTCTAGTGACCCCAGAGTACTGCCTGTTACTTCTAGACACAGAGAAGACGACGCGAGCGAATATGGAGAGACTGACGGTCAGTATTAAAATGTTTGTCTCAAAATGGAGTAAGGGTAATTTTATATACCGTTTTTTCCTTTACATCGCAGAGATTCTAATCGTGAAACTTAGGAAGGGGCAAGAACTGAAACTCAGAGCTTATGCCAAGAAGGGATTTGGCAAAGAACACGCTAAATGGAATCCTACGGCTGGCGTTAGCTTCGAATATGATCCCGACAACTCTATGCGTCATACGCTGTTCCCTAAGCCTGATGAGTGGCCCAAGTCTGAGTACAGCGAGCTGGAGGAGGATCAATGTTAGTTGAATACGTTTGTGACCGGAATTTTTTTTGTTTTATTGCTAACGAGGAATGGAAATATATTTTTTGGTTCCCTTTCTGCTTTCAGATGAAGCGCCGTTCAATTGGGAAGCTAAACCTAACAAGTATTACTTCAACGTTGAAAGCAGCGGAGCTTTGAAGCCCGAGAATATTGTTATGATGGGAATAGTTGCGCTTAAAAATAAATTGTCCAATTTGCAGACACAGCTTAGCCACGAAGTGCAAAACGACGCTCTGAGCATTCATCATTGAATTATTGTTAATATTAATTATTATTGTATTTCTCTTGGACGATTATATGTAATATCCGATGACTAGTTTCGGTGCTATTTACTTCTTTCTTTAGTCAGGTTTCAGAGAATCCAAATATCTGGGATTTAAACTCGTGAGATTCAGTTGATTTCCATTGAAAAATGAAGAAAAAACTGTAGGGGAGTATTTTGGAGAAATATTAACGAGTCAATGCACGCGTTCCATTACTCAAGTCGATTCAAATATCCCCGCGACATGGGCGGCGTTCCGCTGATAAACTCCCGCCAAAATGTCAGGGTCTTTTCATTCGAGTTTCTAGGAGTTGGCGAGCCTGCCAGTACTGTCAATGGGCGCGTAATTACCCGAAACGCGGGTAATATCAGCCTTTGCGGATATGCGGGTATAATTAAACGTTCGGGTAAAATCCGGGTTTTTTCAAAATTTCAATAATCCGCAGATTACATCTTAAGACTGTCACGGTACCCAGTCATTCAGTGCACTTTTATTTTTCAGGTGTTTATTATTATTGTTATGTTTACGGTACGGTATTTTGAATGGATGGATTTATACGATTTAGGATTGGCAGCACTGAAGCCTGGTATCAGCCGTGCCGTGCGCTACAAGCGTATACACATATTTATTGTTTTCGGTGCTGTTGAAGCGAAGGGTTAAAATATAATACACAATAGAAGAGAAGTTTATAAGAATTTTTCATCTAAATTTTATACAACATAATCAGGAATAATAATCGAGAAATTTTTACACGCAATGGATAATAACAAAAGCGGCATTTATAATGCGCGTTAAATACACCGTAGATTACTTTCCGTGAATATCGTCGTTGTATGTATGTCGTGGTCTCGATAAAACGAGGTTTTATATCGACTAGGGGGTGCGCAGGATGTACATTAAACAGGTAGAACAATCTGCAAGCTACAATTCTGTCATTCTATTAAAAAAAAAAAAAAAAAAGAAACTAACAAGAGAGAGAAATATAAATTTCATTTTTAGGTTATAATCCAAGGATTTAAATCCTACAGAGAACAGACTGTCGTGGTGCCGTTTGATCCCCGGCACAATGTCGTTGGTGAGAAATAAGAAACGAATACAAAATTCAATTTTTTTCTGTTTTTATAAATCTATTTTCCAAAAATATCAACTAATTTCTCGTCTTGTTCAGTCGGCAGGAACGGCTCGGGCAAGAGCAACTTCTTCTACGCCATACAGTTTGTTCTTAGCGATGAATTCTCACATCTTAGACCAGAGCAGAGGCAAGCTCTTCTCCACGAGGGAACCGGCCCTAGAGTTATTTCAGCCTATGTTGAAATTATATTCGATAATTCGGATGGAAGACTTCCTGTGAGTTGACGACCTTCTGAGGATATTGGAGATGTTTGAGAGACAAAGCCTGCAAAAAGGCTTTACAGTTACAAAAAAGTCTGGAAAAACAATTTCAAAATATCGAAGAACACTTAGGAAGCTTTAGAAATGTTTAGTAAAGCCTGATTAGAAGACAGGAACTCATATTCCATGTCGAACTAACTATTTGTTGCCTTTGGTTCCCCCAGATTGACAAAGACGAAGTATACCTAAGAAGAATGATCGGTTCAAAGAAGGACCAGTATTTTTTGAACAAGAAAATAGTAACGCGGAGCGACGTTATGAATTTGCTCGAGTCCGCCGGTTTTTCAAGATCCAATCCGTACTATATAGTTAAACAAGGAAAGGTGTGCGCTTTATTAACTCAAAAGGCATAAAACAATCCTGCGATTATTTACTCGATGATTTTCCCACCCTTTTTCAATTCTATGAATAAAACTCTCCTTATTTGTTAGATAAACCAAATGGCTACCGCCCCAGACTCTCAGAGACTAAAACTCCTCAGAGAAGTTGCCGGGACTCGAGTCTATGACGATAGACGCGAGGAGTCTAAAGCGATTTTGAAAGAAACCGAAGGGAAATTGGAAAAAATAGAAGACTTTCTTCGAACTATAGGTGAGATCTCGGACCTAGAAGATATTCTGAAGATTTTTCATCAATCGATCAATATTCTCGTGTATTTTGAACCTTAGAGGAACGTCTGAAGACTTTAGAGGAGGAGAAAGAGGAGCTTAAGGAGTACCAGCGGTGGGACAAACAGCGCAGATGTCTAGAGTACACAATTCACGAACGTGAGCTCAAGGAGAACAAGAAAAAGCTTGAAGACCTTGAAGAATCTCGAGCAAACAGCGGTGCCATGCAAGCGAAGCTTGGCGCGGACGCTAAAGCGGCTCAAGAAGCAGTTCGCTCCGCTGCTAAGCGGCTCAAAGAAGCTAAAAAGGAAGTCAGCTCGGCTAAAGAGGAGAGAGACACACTTAGGTGAATTGGAAACGGTTTTCTACCTTCTCGGAAGTATCTCTTTTGACCTAATATCCGTTTTCTTGAACCCTAACAGCGCGGAACAGCAGCAATTACTCAAAGAAAAGACTAAGCTCACTTTAACGATAAACGATCTGCTTGAGGAAGTCAAAGGCGATAATGATAGCCGAAAACGAGCCGAACAGGAGCTCGAAAAATTGAAAATAAACATAGCGGGCCGAGAGGAGGAGCTTGAGAAGATAAAACCTCAGGTAACGGAGTTCAAATCGTTTAAAGAATTTGTTTCTTTTATCGAAACTGTGAAAATCTCTTTGTTTTTCTTTAGTACGAGCAAATGAAGGGTGTGGAAGAAGAATGCACGAGAGAATTGGCCTTGAAGGAGCAGAAGCGGAAAGAACTCTATGCCAAACAAGGTAGAGGAGCTCAGTTCACTAATCGAGCGGAACGAGACAAGTGGATTCAGGACGAGTTGAAGCAGTTGACCAAGCAGATAAAAGACAAGCAGGATCATCAGGCCAAGATCAGCGACGACTTGAAAAAGGATGGGGAGAAGCAAATCGCGCTTGAAAAAAAGATCGAGGATCATACGCGAGAGATGGAGCGGCAAAGGGCTTCCATTGACGATCATAATAAACAGTATTACGACCTGACCAAGGCTAAGGACCAGTGTCAAGCGACACGGAAGGAACAGTACGAATTTTTTAGATACGAATTCAAAATCTGTATGAAACTATGTATTATCTATACATAAATTGCTTCAGGTATCGACAGGAAAGCGTGCTTCAGCTTAATCTGTCTGGACTGAAGGAAGACCTCGCTAAAGCTGATCAGAGCCTGAGATCTATGGCTGGGAAACCTATTCTCAATGGGAGGGACAGCGTGAGGAAGGTTTTAGACACCTTTAGGTGAGTTTAGGGGAGATGAGATCAGGAGTCGATTTCTAGATGTTCAAGTTCGATTTTGAGCATTGGAAGATCGAATCTAAAGGAACTTTTCTGGGGATAAAGCGATCGGTACTGTCAAGAAAAAGGTCGGAAATGCATATTTTCCAAAAGAATTGACCTTCCTAGCATCTCTTTGATCAAAATCCGGCCTGAAATTAATTCAATCTGATGTATTTGTTGAAAACAGAGAGCGCAGAGATATGGCGCACGAAGTGAGCAGTTACTACGGTCCAGTGATCGAGAACTTTGACTGTGACAAGAGTATTTACACAGCTGTTGAAGTTACCGCGGGGAACAGGCTCTTTCACCATATAGTAGAAACGGATAAATTCGGTACGAAGATTCTAAAAGAAATGAATAACCAGCAATTACCCGGCGAAGTAACGTTCATGCCTCTAAATCGTCTGCACGTTAAAATAATCGACTATCCACAAACCAGCGACGCTATTCCCATGATATCGAAACTTAACTACGACGCGAAATACGACAGAGCCTTACGGTGAGAAAAAAGCTTGGAAAACTACCCTGGGCGATGAAACGTGAGAAAAACTCAAACCCTTTCACCCCCTAGGTACATTTTCGGTAAAACTCTGATCTGCCGGAACCTAGAAGCAGCTACAAGTCTGGCCCGAACTTCGGGGCTGGATTGCGTAACGTTAGAGGGCGACCAGGTCTCTTCGAAAGGTTCCTTGACCGGTGGCTACTTCAACTCGTCTCGATCCCGGCTGGAGATCCAGAAAACCCGATCGGAATTAATGTCGCAGATAAACACCCTGGAGGAGCAAATGTCGACCTTGAAAGACGAGCTCAGGACGACTGAGCAAAGCATAAGCTCTTACGTCAGCGAGATGCAGAGAACAGAAACAAAGAATAGCAAGGCAAAGTGAGGGAATAATCATAAGGCAGTATTTGATCTGCGAAATTATGATTCCAATTGAAATTGCTTATATAAAAAAAATCTTTTTAGAGATATATTCGACAAAATGAAGGCGGAGATCAGACTGATGAAGGAAGAGCTGTCCGCTATCGAGAGATACCGTACTCCCAAGGAGAGAAGCTTAGCTCAATGCACTTCGAATCTAGAAGCAATGACCGCGACCAAGGAGGGGCTCGAAAGCGAACTGCACCAGGAGCTCATGGCCCAGTTATCGGTCGCGGATCAACACCAGGTAATGAAATTGATTCCTTGTTTGTTCTTCGGAGTTTTCTTTGACCTTGTTTTGTCCCACAGGTTGACACTTTGAACGACGACATCAGGAGACTGACTAAGGAGAATAAAGAGGCGTTCGCTAAGCGTATGAGACTTGAAGCGGACAAAAATAAACTCGAAAATTTACTAACGAACAATTTGGTCAGGCGTAAAGACGAGCTGGTTCAAGCACTGCAGGAAATATCAGTAGAGGATCGTCAGAGGCAGTTGGAGTCCTCGAAAGCTCAGCTTGCGGACATTGAAAAGAGGCTGGTTAAAGTTAACGCTGACTTTAAATCGCAGAACGACAAAGTTTCCAGCGCTATGAAAAGGGTGAGATGAAAGATTCAGAGCTTGTTACAAATTTTAGATCATGGTTTACAATGGATTGTGAATTTCAGCAAAAAGCCGAGTCCTCGGAGGTCGAGAAGTGGAAATTGGCGGAGAAAGAAGCTCAGGAGAAGATCGAGGCGGATGCTAAAGACCTGGAGAAACTTGCCAGCAAGCAGAATATCGTTCAACAAAAGATAACAGAGTGTACACAGAAAATAACCGAGCTCGGGGCACTTCCGAGTCACGAGGCATTCGGAAAGCTTAGTAAATTGTCTACCAAGCAGCTTTTTAGAGAAATGGAAAAGGCGAATAATCATTTGAAGAAATACAGGTGCTTGATTCGTTTCGCATCAGTTCAAGGGGTTTTATCTTATTCTATTTCAATACGTTTTCTATTCTCTTCGATAGTCACGTGAACAAGAAGGCTCTGGACCAGTTCATGTCGTTTAGCGATCAAAAGGAGAAGCTGGTTAAAAGAAAAGAGGAGCTTGATCGCGGAGATGAGAAGATTAAAGAACTAATGCTGGTTTTGGAACAGCGAAAGTGCGAGGCGATACAATTTACCTTCAAGCAAGTAAGAGCGAGATTTAGTTTCGTTTTATTCAATCTTTTGGACGGCTTTATGTCATTTATCTCTAATATAGGTCAGCAAGTACTTCAGTGAAGTTTTCAAGAAGCTTGTACCCTCCGGACATGCTCAACTTGTTATGAAGACTGCTGATGGCGAGGAAGGGGATGATGCTGTACCGGAATCCGCAGATTCTGATAGATTCGTCGGTGTTGGTGAGTTTTGAAGCCGGAAACTGAAATTGGGAAAATTCAGATTCGAAAATTTAATTCAGACTCTGAACACTCGGACAGAGTTTTCTAAGATCATATTTATTGTCCCCTTATAGGAATTCGGGTTTCTTTTACTGGCCACAAGGCTGAAATGCGAGAGATGAACCAATTATCAGGGGGACAGAAGTCCCTCGTAGCACTGGCGCTGATTTTTGCCATACAAAAATGTGACCCAGCCCCGTTTTACCTATTCGACGAGATCGACCAGGCCCTGGATGCTCAGCATAGAAAAGCCGTCGCCGATATGATCCATGAACTGAGTTCAGACGCTCAATTCATCACCACGACTTTCAGGCACATATAAATTTCTCAAAATTTCGATGAATACGGTGATTTAATGATGTTAATTATCTTTTTCTCTACCTTTACAGGCCCGAGCTACTAGAACATGCGAATAAGTTTTATGGAGTTAAGTTTCGCAACAAAGTATCGCACGTCGAATGTGTTACAAGGGAAGAAGCCGCAGACTTTGTTGAGGACGATACGACCCACGGATAATGGATAAATATGATATAATCTGTTGGAAAATGATCAATTCGTTATTATCAACAGCCAGATTACATTCTATCTTTTTTTTCTTGTAGTAGTGTCTGGCTGAAACAATAGCGAAAATCATTTAGTAATTCTATATTAATTTTTTTTTTCTTCAACAGCAACTTTACACCTCTGAGAAAAATGTTAACCATGTATATTGAATTTTAATCAAATGAGAATTCAAGGGGAAGTTTTTTCTTTGTCTTTTTTTTTCTTTACAACGCGTAGACTTTTTTCAAATATACCTAAGGACGAAACTCATACATTTCAATTTATCATTTAAAAAACATTTTTGAAGGTAAAGGATGAAATACATCGGTCGATTATACGATACTGTTTTGTATTTTATTCTCCCAAATAATATGACCATTTCATGTCGTTGAAAATGCGGTCGTATGAGTAGGTTGAAAGAGTGAAAGAACATTTTACAGGATATCTACTCGATATTACTTATGTTTATTCTTAGACAGATCGATATACCCTAATATAATGACAATTCAGTCGAATAGATTCCGTTTAAGCTCAGGCTTCGAGCGATAGGAAATAAAGTTGTCTTATTTGGAATGAGAGATTATCTATATCATAATCACAATTAAACCTACAATAATGATTATTTAAAATCCAAAAATGATTATTTCTTTCCTTTATTTTCACAGAATTTCAACCACAGTTCTAATCTACTTATCCTTTCGATTAGCGGTCAAACTATCGTGCATATTACTGACCATCGATTCGACTAATTCAGGAATGATTATCCCATTGCTATCGATGAATTTTGCTACCGAATTAGTGACCGATGTCTCGTTCGAGGTACCAGCTTTCTCGTCTCTAACCGATATGACCAGGTTATATTTATCGTCGTATTTTTTCAGGTAAGAACTGGCCTCCCATACTAATTCTGGATCGAATCCCGCCGGATCTCTGAAAATATGGAACGAAAATAAGTGGTTTCCGGTAAAAACGGGTACTTTTGTTGAAAAGATGGATCATTTATCAAGCGGCAGGACTTTCTCTACCTCTGAGTCGCCACCACGAAAATTCCCTTCTCTTTGTAAGTCGTGTAAAGAGTCAGAACCCCCATAACGACAAAATATTCGGATACACAGGCCACCAATACGGGCTTGGACACTGGGAATGGATTCATATAGTCCCAGAGAAGGGCTACCATCGCGACGCCTACAGCGATACCGCACAGAGCAAGTCTTCCGTCTAAGAGTGAAAAATTCTCCACGTAGTTGTACTTCCGCGTCAATATATCCTTCACCGCGTCGTCCAGGGCGTTTTTTACCGCAGATCCGTCCCATTTGTTAACTTTTACCAACTGAAAGATGTAACTTTGTTATTTATTTGTTGACATTTGGAGTGTTTAGCTTCTCCATATTGAGTATAAAAGTTCATTCGTTTTTCGAGGTTAAGTTAAACCGGTAAATATTTAAACGATATATATATTATGAAACTCACCGCCGCTTCATCTTTCTGATCTTTTTTCGCAGCCATTTCGAACATATTATTGCAGAATATTCGTAGAACTATTCTTTCTGTTTAGTCTGCTCCGCTTTCTTTAATAATCTGGTATATTTTTCAGAGGATGCATACGTCAGAGGCGAGAGGCTACGATAGCGTACGCCGTACACGTCAGAATCGTGTTACCCGGACATTGGCAACACTGCTAAGCCCAACTTCCTGTCCTTTGAATAACGAAATATAGATGCGAAACTCGTCTCAGTCCGCCATTTTGTTGTTTCTAGTAGTTTAGTTGTTTGTGACGTCATAAGTGAACGAAGGTTTGTTTAAAAGGTTCTGTATCTTCCCGTCAGATAACGGATCAGGCCGGCGTCCCATGGTCCGGAATACATCCGGACGGAACGCTCCGGTAGCCAATGGCTAACGATTTTCTGTTGGATCCGTCATTGAAGATTGGCTACCGGAGCGTTCCGTCCGGATGTATTCCGGACCATGGGACGCCGGCCTCAGGTATATTTGTCGACTGTGCTCCGTCTCTACGATGTATAATTTCCAATTTCTCGACACCTAGAGGGAAAGGCAGCAAGCGCGGCGGCGAGTTAACTGCACTACGGGAAATAACAATTTTATAGAAATAGAAGAGTTTTGTTACCACCTACGAGCGCATCCCTCAAGACTTATAATTTTACTGCAAATAAAAATTCTCGAACACATACACACGTGTGATAATTGGCTATTTAGAAGCCTCTCAGAAGATAAATAAATAGACGAATGCGTTAACGTATTGTTTAAATTCTTATACATATATTTGCGTATTCTACTAGGGTCTAAAAGGGAGAAATTTGTCATAAATATACGCAGGGGAATAGAGAATCGTATTTAAAGAGAATAGTATAACCGTGTCTCACGACATCTACGAATAATAACATACTATAATCGCGTTGGTGGCCCCGCTCTGTTTTTGTTAAAACTACACAAGCATAGCCATCTCGTATGTGTGTACATCGTTTTGACAATCCACGCTCAACCCGACTCTACTCTACTCTACTCCCGTCGCCCCACTCCCGCCCCTTTATTTCACTTGTAATAGTATAATAATACAAAGTGCGAATTAATGGATGTTTATATTAAATACGTTCGATAACTACTGCGGCTATTAATCACCCTATTATCATATTACCGCGGCGGAATCAGACGGATAGATAATAAGGGGAAGAGGAGATGGGAGACTAGTCGGATATGAACCTCGTGAAGAAAAACTAACTAACTACGTATACAGACAGTGACCGTGCAAGAGAGATAGAGATAGAGAGACAGAGAGAGAGAGAAAGGAGCAGGGCTGGTGTATAAAACTAGAATTCTCGATGGTAATACATCAGTGAATGATATTCGGTAAGTTAATTTCACAACCAGGTATATTAATCGTTTATATATACTATTCACATTCGTTATACACAATGTTTTGTTAATCACATAATTTTTCACCATTCTCGAGTTAATTTATGAACAATTATAGTCATTTAATGGATCTAGAAGGAGAAGAAGAACGAAAAACGTAAACGAAAAAAAAATCAAAAAAACAACAACATTTAGTAAACCTCAATTTTGTTTTTTAACCAAGAAATTTATCGCCTTTATCCATTGTGCTATTATTGTTATGTTGTTGTTGTTGTTCTTACTCGTTTATTCGTTTTTTTTCTTACCCCTTTTACCTCTACACTTCGATTCTCTACTCCTCGGCGTCTGGCGGCTCTGAGAATGATTGTAGAGAAGAGACCGATGAATATCGTTGAAGTAATGAAATTATTTAGTTTTAGCAAGGCTCGGGGAAGACGGAGGTATTTCTCAAACGTTGAATATGTTTTGGAGACGATTATTCGACGAGGGGTAAAAACTTTGGACACATTAAGTTGGAGAACATTTGATAGAGGCTTGAAAAAGCAGTAACAGTTTCTTGTATTTGGTAAAATACCTTGAAATTTGTTGGAGAATTGTAATCCAGGGTCTGCTCAGGCATCAGAATTCATAGATGCTAAGTAATAGCTGATTGAAGCTGTAAAAGTTTGATAAAAGGTTTTTACGCTCCAAGAAAGGCGATAAATGGTCGGAAATGGTTGTTAAATATTGCGCAGAACTCGTTTGGGTGTTGAAAAACTTGAGAGTAATGAGAAAAACGACGAATAAAGCTGCGGTAGGTCTTAAGGAACCCAAAAACTGACTCAGATAGTTGAAACGGACCAAAAAGCCGTTTGTAAAGCCAGACAAATTGTATACAAAGCTCAATTAGGTGATAAAAATCTGTGAAATAGTTTTTGAAATTTTGTAGAGAACTGAAACAGTTCAGAGGGCTTGTAGGATGTCAAATAATGCTTATTCTTGTCTGTGATCTCTCAAAAAAGCTTGATTAACGCTAAATAAAGCCCAATCTAATTTCTAAGAACCCGAAGAAAGCTTTAGAAACATGAAAACTATCGGAAACCTGTTTTTCAAGGCTCAAAATAGCCCGCCGAGGCTCCTAAAAGGCAAAAGAAGTCCTCTGAAAGTCCCAAAGGCTTCTCTGCACCGAGAAAATTCATAAAAAGCGCACTGAGTTCCTGAAAACTAAAAGAAACTCGTTATCTGTTTATTCCAGACTCTGGCGGGGTGGATAGAAAGCAAAATTTAGAGAATGGCGCGTCGACGGAAAGGGGAAACGAAGCCGACAGGTAAATCCGTGCCGCCAGCACCAGCAGCGGCAGCAGCAGCGGCAGTTGTACCAGTAGTAGGGGAAAAGCCGGCTCCGGTGCGAAAATCCAGACGTCAAATAGCAAGGAAACAGTTGGACAAAAAGGTGAATGGAGAAGCCGCCGTGCCGATAACTAAATCGAACAACTCTGAAGATCTAAATCCGGCCAGCGAGGAGTCTGAACGAAATCCCAGCCCAGTTGTACAGCATAAAAAGTTCGGGAAGTACATATGCGCTGCCGAGGATGTAAACAATGAGGAAATCAAGTCCAACGCGGAGTCTGGCGACAGCCAAGATCCTGCCGATAAAATCCCCGAAGATGGCCAGGAAACTATCGTCGAGGTCGAACAGAATACCGACGAAGTAATATGGCAGGAAGACGTGATAGAAGAGACTATCGAAATATGCGAAGAAATGGAAGTCGAGGAAGACGGCATTGACGGAAGCTACACTATTTCTCAAGAAGAGGGCAGCGTCCTGCTCGAGGAAGTATTGCTCGTTAATAATCATGACTTTGAGGGCGAAGCGGTTGTCGAATTTACAGTAATAAGAAACGAGGATGGCACCGAGTCCATGGTCGTTGCTAGAGACGAGGATACCTTGTCTTTGGAGACTGTGAAGAGTTTGATGAACAACAGAAGCAACGAGGAGGAGGAAAAGGTAGCGCAAGAGTTCAAGGAGATTGAAAAACGCGTCGGCAGTATTACCGTGGCTGAAATTCAGCCGGAGATCAAAGAAACTGTAATGGAAATGAAATCTGGTTTAAAAGAGGCCAGTTCTAGTCCGTTTTCGACAAATTTGGGGGATAAATACGCAGATGAAAGTCCCGGGGAAAATAAAACTGGCGTCTCGGACGCCTGTAAAGTTCCGGAGTCTAAAAATTGTGATAAATTAGATAGCGGCATACCTTTTCTAGAAATGCAGCCCTTCGAGGCGGCCAATGATCTCAATGAGGAAACTAATGAGCAGGAGAAGCCGGACTGTTTTATAGAAAATGAGAACAAGCTTGATAAAAACTGCCAAGATATTTCCTCCAAGGTTGAAGAAGCCAAAGAAAAAGAGGCTCCGGATATTCAAAACGATGAATCCTCCGGGGACAGCGAGGTAGACACTAAGGCCGATACTGAGGACATCAAACTCTCCAGTAGCAGTGAAAATAGCAACGATACTCTGCTCTCTATAAATAGCTATAAGCTGCCCGAGTTTTTGGACGCTAAAAACATTCCTAGTCAGCAAAATGAGCCCGATAAAAAGACCGGGTTCAGGAGCAGGAGCGGAAGCACCGATACCACAGGCTCTGAAAGCGGATCTAACAGCTCTGGGGTGCGACGCAGTAGCAGGATCAGGTCTATAGGCTTGATGAAGCAAAGGTAGATCCGTATTTCGAACCTTGGGATAAAGGAGTCCCAGATTTTTGGCTCTAGTTAACTTTTTTTACCTTTTCGCAGATCTCGGGGACGCGGACTGGTCACTAAGCCAAGCCTGGATTTATCTCGGGCGATATTCCACCAGGACAGGGAAAAACTGAACAGCGTTTTCTCACAGGACTCTAAGGACAATTCTGACAACCAGTCGGAGACGCAATCCGACAAGGAAAGCAGCGTGAACAAAAATTCAGGGTTCTTTGACTCCCCGGCACCTTTGGCTGCTCTCGGAGGCACCGCTGGCTACGAATCAGATACCTCTAAACCCGTCAAAGTTAAATCTCGATGGCGGAGGTCCAGCGAACTTGAAATGGGAGGATCCGCTAAGGCACAGACTCTTTCTGGGGAGACTAGCGACGCCAGTACGGAAAACGTTTCCATTGTCACCGGGAGCCCATCGGCAGACATTGCCGCTAATAATTCACAGAAAATAAACAACGGGAAAGGGACTCTGCCCACTTTGGTTGAGGTCAAGGACAAAGAGATGGAGGAGAGACTCAGCCAGTTTGAACATTTGAGAGAAAATTTGTACCTCACTGAAAGGTTCGATGGAGTTTATTGGATTTAGGAGATTTAGGACAGGGGCAAAACACTCTGGAGACTTTCGGCACATCGGATTTTGAGATTTCATGACTTTTTGAACCATCGAAAGAGATTTTTAATCATTTTCAAAGGATTTTCAATGATATCAAATCTTTAAGTTCGTTCGTTTGTTCATATTTGAAATTATTTCGAAATTCTTTGCTTGACTTCAGATTCGATTCGAAAATATGTCAAAGTCTTCATAAATCTGTGTGCATCAGATTTCACGAGTGTCCCCTCTGTCTTGGGAGATTCTGTTGTCTAATTTGTAATTCCTCGACTGAACCGATCTTTTTTTTAAATCTACTAGGTACACGAATAAGGAGACCAAGCGGATGGTCTGCGACTGTTTTTTAACAGACGAGGAAATAGCCAGAGGTGAATTAGGCTGCGGGGAAGACTGTTTGAACAGGCTTCTGATGATCGAGTGGTGCGTTGTGTCCTAAATTATTGGATAATTCGAGTTTCTTATCAGAAAATTAGATTTCAAGGGTCTTACATTCTTTACAGTGGCCCCAGATGCGTCGTCGGCGAACGCTGCACCAACAAGAGATTCCAAAACTGTGAATACGCCAAATGCGAAGTCTTTCGCACAGACAAAAAGGGATTCGGCCTCAGAGCCATCGTCGATCTACAGTCGTAAGCTACATTTATATAAAAAAGAAACGTTTTGCTATGGAAATCAAGATTTAAAACTAAAGCAAAATCTTTAATACTCAGGCGGTTTTCATTCAGTTTGTTGTTTTCCACAGGGGAGAATTCCTCATGGAGTATGTAGGCGAGGTAGTAGACCCTAAGGATTTTCGTCGTAGAGCTAAAGACTATTCTAAGGATAAAAACCGGCATTATTACTTCATGGCTTTGAAGTCTGATCAGATAATAGATGCTACCGCAAAGGGGAACGTGTCCCGGTTTATAAATCACAGCTGCGACCCTAATTCGGAGACTCAGAAGGTGGGTAAGACCTTTGTCGGTAATAAGGCAGCAGCGAGTTAACTGGAAATTCGATTTTTTCAGTGGACGGTCAACGGGGAGCTGAGAATCGGATTTTTTAACAAACAGTTCATAGCTGCCGGGGAGGAAATCACCTTCGATTATCATTTCCAAAGATACGGGTGCGTGGAGGTGGATTTATCGGCTAGAAATCAATTTCTCTATTATTTTCAGACCCTAATTCGTTATTTCTTGTTAAAAAATCAGAAAAGAAGCTCAAAAGTGTTACTGCGAAGCTGAAAACTGCCGGGGATGGATAGGCGAGACTCCGGAAGAGGAGAAAGAGAAGACGGAGAAGAAAGAAAAGACCGAAAAGGACGTCAAGAAGAAGAAGGAAGAGAAAAAGATCCACGATTACATGGAGGACGAAGACGTGGGTCTATTTTCGTCCATAGATTCCCAATCCTACAGCCCTCTAACTCGTTCTATTGATTTCCAGCTCGAGGAAGAAATCGAGAAGCTGTGTTCCGGTGGTCTCAAAAACCGCGCGCATACGTTGACCCTCAGTCGCTTGATGGTCCGAAGCCGGGAGCTTGAGCATCGGACTAGACTGCTTCGGCTTATTCAAAGTGGGGAACAGCCTTGCCGACGTTTATTCCTCGACTACCACGGACTGCGTTTGATATGGAGCTACATGATGGACATAGCGGCAAACACTTCGATCGAGGCGCAGAATTTCAGACTGGAGATACTCAAGACTTTGAACACACTGCCTATACCCAATAAAACTATGCTGATGGACAGCAAGGTCTTTGCCGTGGTCGAGAAGTGGGCTAAACAAGTGTACTCTTCACCTGCGAGCACTTCTCCCGAAGAGGAGGAGGTCAATAAGCCTAAAATTGTTAGCGAGGAGGCTGAGAGTAGCTGCGACGCTGATAGCGGGGATAAGAATCTTAAGGAATTTGATGAGGTGAAAATCGAGCCTGAGGAGGAGAACAGGGTCGGTGAAGAGCAGAATAATGGCTTTACGGAACTTGCTAACTCGCTTTTATGCGACTGGTCCAATCTTAAGGAAGTTTTCCGTATTCCTAAAAAGGAGAGGATCGAACAGATGAAGGAACACGAGCGGGAAGCAGGTGGGGGAGGAGTTTTGGCTTTGGAAATTTTCGAAAAGTTTTAATATTTGCATTTATCCGTATGAAGATGTAAACTTTGCTTGGTAATAATTCGTGAAAGACCCGAAATAATTCTCTATCAAATCTCTAAGATATCGAAGAATGTTTGAAAAAATCGGAAGACTGTTGTTTAAGGTCCAAAATAACTTTTAAATTCTCTAAGCCAGTTTTTATGCTGTTACAGATCGCGGATACAAAGAGGATTTGGAGAAGGAAGATAGGAGGGACAAATCGTACGAAAGGTATCGTCAAATAAACCGAGAGCCTGAAAAGCTGCATTTTTTTTGTTCCCAGGCTGTCTTCTGGTCTTGAAAGATTCTAATTCCTCCTAAATTCGTTCACAGATCCTATAGATCAGACCGCTACAGCCGAGGTGAGCTAGACAAACGTTCTGATCGAAGACGGGGTCGTGAATCTCCGGACTTTGACTACAGCAGATCTAAAGACAAGAGAACAGAAGAGCGAGTCAACCTTGTTCCTATTCCTAGAATGTCAAAATATGAAAGACGGCAGTTATTCGCGATGAAAGTTGCCAAGGAGGAGGAAGAACGCCAGCGGAGGCAGCAGCAGGAAACTTGGCAAGAACACGAAGCGAGGTGTCTCGCTCTAGGCATGGATCCTCACACAACTGCTGCCCTGGATCCGCAGACTGGATATCCGCTGTTTTTTAATCCTTCACTTGGACAGTGGCAACATTATCCGCCGATACAAGGTCTAGCGAAATTTCAACTAGAGAACAAATTGACTAATATTGACTTTGAAATTTGGTAGAAAATCGGAGAAGCCACGGAGCTTGAAAATTCATGAATTTCTTGAGACCCTGGTCATTTCTATACGGAATAAGTACCGGAAACTATTTCTGCGATCATTAGAAGCCGAGATATCCACAATTTCGTCTTGATCTTACAAAAATGTCGAAAAATCGGCTTCTTTTCAGGTGGAATTGCGCCTCTTTTCTCTCAACTACCTTCTAAAATGATATCACCTTGGTTTCCAGATGCGGCAGAGATCAACCCACAATGTCCAGTCTATATAGGCCCTGCTCAGTCTCTCCCACCGCATCCACCGCCAGGAATACTGATTCCTTCGGGGGTTCCGCCGCCTGTTTTTGGGACAAATCAGTCCGCAGCTTCGTTCAGTCAAATAGGTGGTAGTTATCCTCTGATTCACCACGACCCTCAATTCACCGAGGGTCAAATACAGCAGATATCTAGTAATCTGATACCGATACAGAACGGGACGGTCCAAGCTCCTCAAGAACTGCCGAATATGTACGGAGAAAAATCGATAAACGATCAGATCTTTTCTCTGGGAGATAATCCGGACAGTTTGACAGCCTCTTTGGCTCCACCTCCCCCGCTCGATCTTCCCCCAAAGTGGAAATCGGCTAAGGACGCAAAGGGAAGGACTTACTACTACAATATCGCCGACAGAATTTCCCAGTGGCTCCCACCTCCGCCTGACCACTTCGCTATAAATCAGGAAACTTCTTCCAGTTCAGAATCCAGCGAGGAAAGTAGCTCCTCGGAGGAAGAGGAAGAGGAGATCGACGACGACGAAGGAGAGGAAGATCAGGCCGTTGACGACCCGAACTCCGCTATGGAAGTCGATCACAATACCGCTGAGGGTTCCGTCCTTATTATTAAAGCCGATAAATCGGACCCCGCAGCTTTGGGAGATGATAATCTGGTGCTTTTTACGGAGCCAAAGAAGAGGAGGGACGGTTTAGTACAGGAGAGAATAATAAGCGTGAGTTTCGATCGCTTTTCGTCCTATTTTCGTGTGTCAGGATTGTTTTGTGCTCATGGTCTTTGGTTTGATTACAGCCTAGGAGGGAGGAGGAGAGAGTGGATCATAAAAAGTACAAGGAAACTAAGGACAAGCTCAGACGCCAGAAGGAGAAAGCAAAGTTTAAGGAGCACGAAGTTAAATTGAAGAAGCATAGAAGGAGCAGTAAATCCAAATCCCACTCTAGGCATACGTTGAGTAAATTGCAAGCGATAACATCGGACCCTTCGACGACGCTTGAGAGAAAGATAAAGGACACTTTTAGGATAAACATGGCCAACGTGATGGTGCATTTCCTGAATCCCTATAGAAAGAACGATTGTAAACAGGGTAGGATCACGAACACCGAGGACTTCAAGCATCTGGCTAGAAAGGTGAGTTTGTCGTTTCTTCGGATCCGATATAGTCGCTTTTTGTTCATCGATTAATTGAATATCTTCGTTTCAGCTGACGCATTTCGTTCTGGCCAAGGAATTGAAGCATTGTAAAAGCGTCGACGAGCTACAGTGTAATGAAAACGTTAAACATAAGGCTAAAGACTTTGTTAGAAAATATATGAGCAAGTTTGGTCCCGTTTACCAAAAGGCTTCCGACGAAGATTAACAATTAGGATAATAACAATGAATAAACACGCGAATGCATACACCAGTATATAATATAATGATTTTTGTAATTTATTATTATTATTATTGTTATATGGATGGATTTTTTCTTTTCTTCTTCTCTCTCTCTCTCTCTCTCTCTCTCTCTCTCTCTCTCTCTTTCACTCTGTATCTTGAGATAAGATCGCGCATCTAGTTTCATCGATTTACGATTAGGGTACGTAGTTATCGTCTATTATCTGTAGATACAAATCGAATCAAATCCAATCCAACTTATCAACGTAGGTAATTATTTTAGTAAAACGAAGAACACGGACATACGTATAAAATTGTGGTAACTAGTTTATTATTATTATTATTATTATTATTATTATTATAAATAGAAATGATTAAAAATTTGTATAATTGAGATCAATGTGTGCCGAGGTTTTAGAAAAAAAAAAGGAGAGATTTCTGTCTGTTTCCTCATAATTGTTAATAGATTTATTATCGTATTGATTGTTTCGCAATTTTTAACTGGTTTTCTCATTAATCTTCTTCCAGTTTTTTTTTTTCTTCTATTTAAATTCCGAACATAGATTCTAATCGATATAGCTTTAGGTAGAAGAGATACAATCAACGGGGGTTTGAATCAATAGTCACGTTATATTATTGAAAATAAATGAAATAAAAATAAAACAATAGGTATCTATTATTATTATTCTTTTTTTTTTTTTTCAAATTTTTTAAACAATGTCGTAGCAATCTAATGATGATAGTAATAATAAGATTACCTATTATTATATAAGCATATACAGTGCGAGATCTATTTTCGTAATTTCGAGTTCTTTATTAAAAAATAAACTCGAAATAAAAAAATAAAATGAAAAATTCGACAAATAATTTTAGAAAAAAAAACAAATAAATAAATAAAATTACGCTATAATTATTATGACTATTATACATAATACTGTTGCATTAATTGTATAATATTATTATTATTGTTAATCTATCATCAGCATCGTAAAGATACAACAGTTGTAAATATAGCCTTATTATAATCGAAGACTAAAAATACATTATATGTTTACCTCTTTAATGTAGTTTCCTATTATTATTACTACTACTATTATTATTATCATTATTATTATTGTTATTGTTATTATTATTATTATTATTATCATTATTACTACTACTACTATTACTATTATTACTACTATTATTATTATTGTTATTAAACAATTTTATTTAATACAATATCCTAACAATAATATGCACACTCAGAGGGATGATGTAGCTCTTTGTTGTCGCCAGAATTCTTGGCGACTTTTCAAAAAAGCGATGCCCTCTTCGGCGTAAGTTGCTATATGCTGGGCTGAGGCTTGATGCGGTGCTTTTATATCTGGAGGAGAGGAAAAAAACGAAAATAAGAATCAAATCTGATTATCTCGTATACGAAAATTGTTTGGAAACAAATGGAATAAGGGTAATCGATGGGATTAAGAGATTCTATTCGGACTTTGTCACATATCCTCGAGGTTTCTGAAAGCATGTTGCATATCTTCGTAGATACGAGTATATTCTTGGGATATATATTCCTCCCCGCTACTTCCCGGGTCTTCGAATTTCATCGAAGTCAATCTGTAGAGTATGTCCCGCATAGATTCTTTGATAACGTTCCAAGTGACGCGGTCATGCCTCTGACTCGTCGTCTCGACCGCGTTCTTGGCCATGTCATGAAAGCCTATTATGTTCTTGAGCATCCCAACCGTCTTGTAGAAGGGGCAGAAACGGTCGTAGACCGAGTAGCCATTCTGCTGCAGGAAATCGTCCTTGAGTATCTTAGCTACTTCTAAAGTAATCTTGTCGCCTTCGGCGAGAGACCCCTCGCCGACCAGCTGCACTATCTCGCTCAGTTCCTGCTCGTCCTGAAGTATCTGACTGGCCTTAGCTCGTAGGGGTGTAAAATCGTGGAAATTAATATCGTAAAAATCGTCGAGCGAACGTAGGTACTTGCTGTACGATATCAGCCAGTTTACGGAAGGGAAGTGCTTCCGCTGTGCCAGCTTCTTGTCGAGGCCCCAAAACACTTGGACTATGCCGAGCGTGGCGCTGGTAACTGGGTCCGAGAAATCACCGCCAGGGGGTGACACGGCGCCTACTACGCTCACAGAACCCTCCCGCTCAGGGTTACCGAGACACGAAACTCGCCCGGCTCGCTCGTAGAAGCTTGCCAAACGTGCGCCGAGGTATGCGGGGTAGCCAGAGTCCGCTGGCATCTCGGCTAGGCGACCGGATATCTCACGGAGTGCCTCTGCCCATCGGGATGTCGAGTCGGCCATCATTGACACGTTGTATCCCATGTCACGGAAGTATTCGGCAAGGGTGATCCCCGTGTAGATCGAAGCCTCTCTAGCTGCTACCGGCATGTTTGAGGTATTTGCTACCAGAGTTGTGCGCTTCATTATTGACTCCGTCATGCCGTCTACTTCGACTGAGAGCTCAGGGAAATCCCGTAGCACCTGGGTAAAGGGAAATTCCGGGAAGTGTTCAGTGAATGAACAGAAAGGAAGAGGAAAGTGGAAAGAAATGGTCGGCTGTTCGAGACCGGGTACCTCTGACATCTCGTTTCCGCGTTCTCCGCATCCAACATAGACTATAACATCCGAGTTGGAGTACTTCGAGAGTGACTGTGAAATCACGGTCTTCCCACACCCGAAGGCCCCGGGGATGGCTGTGGTCCCACCTTGGACGCAGGGAAAAAGAGCGTCGAGTATTCTCTGGCCGGTTAGAAGAGGATGATTGGCGATTAGTTTCTCGTTGTATGGTCTAGGGGTGCGAACAGGCCATAGTTGGAGCATCGTGTGACCTGTGACTACGTCGTCGAACTCAGTTTCCAGGATGACGTCATCAACCGTGTAGTTTCCTTCCGGGGCAATGTACGTTATGGTACCTCTGGCCCTGGGGTGAACTAGCATCTTGTGTTTGACCAGAGTGTTCTCTTCGACTAGACCGAAGAGGTCACCGCCGGTGAGGTGGCTGCCGGGTGTTATGTTCAAAGGGACGAACTCCCAGGAGACGTCTCTCGATAGGGAGGGAATGGCTATGCCCTTCGGAATATAGATCGAATGCGTTAGATCGTGGATCTCCTTCAAGGGACGTTGTATGCCGTCGAAAATACTCCCCAGGATACCAGGGCCAAGCTCTACGCAGAGGGGACTATGAGTTCTGAGGACAGGGTCTCCCACCGCGAGACCACTCGTGTCTTCGTAGACCTGGACTGTCACCATGTCACCGTCTAGACGTATGATCTCTCCTATCAGTTTGAAGTAACCGATACGAACTATCTCGAACATCGCGGCTCCCAACATTTTCTTAGCGGTTATGACCGGCCCCGAAACCCCAAACACATACCCCATCTTTGACTCCCATTCGTCTTCGTCATCCATGACTGGACAGAAATGATCGGATTCGAGGCGGAAGATTCGATAAAGTCTTCGCGACAGCGAGGAACAAAAACCGACAACATTGCTCTTCGCTTTTCTAGAGAACTACGAGCTCCGACATATCAGGCGTTGAGTGTGTGTACAGTGTGACAATCCATACAGATATGCTATGTATAGTGTTTAGTGAAGCTCACCTGGATGTTTGAGGAGGTTTTGAAGATACTTTTTGTCGACCTCGAGCTGACCCAGAAGTCTTTGATGAGCGGTATTGCTCTTCTGATTCTCCTGAGTCCCGGACTTTTGTCTACGTTGGGCACTCAGTTTATTGGCTAAGTTCTTGTCCGGTTGATCCTTCTGCTCGGTAGCTACCCGCCGGGCTTTGATCGGCTTTGGGTCGTCCTGAGGAGCCGTTTGACTTGGAGTAGTTTTCTTGCTGGTCAAAAGAGCGACCGGAATCGGCGGCGACTTGTCTGCCGAGGACGCAATACCTTTATAAGAGACACCGAGGAGGAATACTTGGGATTTTCAATCATACTTGCCACCGATTATGTTCTGGATAGCTTCCTGCGCTTTCTGGACACCCAAACGGAAGCCATCGAATTCTGATCGGATCCTCATACCACGGTAGTAGTACACCAGACTCAGTTCGAAGTCCCCGAGGTGGTAGAGCGCCTCAGCCTTGTAGTACATCGCTCGAGCGTTGCTCGGGTCTCGTGAATTTTCCTGAAGAGCCGCCTCGGCGTCCTCTAACGCCTTTTGGGGCTCCCCAAGGAGAAGGTAACACTTGCTACGAGCTATCAGCGCGTTCTTGTCCCCAGGACTCAGCTCCAGGGCCTGTAATGTGATAGTTAAATGGTAGAGTACGAACTGAAGATATGGAAATAAATAACTGTGCACTGGTTGGCGGTCTTCGGATGATAAAGAGACAGTATAGTCCGCTGGGTTCTTCTGCAATCTAAGTACACCGGAATTGACACCTTGTTGACAAAGTTGACGGCGATCTCGACATCTCCGGATCGCATTTCGCGCGCTGCTAAGGCGAGCATAGCTCCGGGTTCCGCCTCTTCGGGTATTTGAAGAGCGCGGCTTCGGTCCTGGCGTCTCTTCATCTTGAGGGACTGCTTTATGTCCCGACTGCCCATGTTCACAGCCGCGGCTCTGTCCTTGTCGGTATAGACTTCCTCTTGCCGTCTCAGCCCGCAGTTCTTGCGGCGTTTTTTCTTCCTTGACTTTTGGGCTGTCATTTCCTTATCCAGGGTATTACCCGCCTGGCTACGACCACCGCGTCTTTTCCGTTTCTTCTCACCCTTTCGCCGGCGAGTCTCTCCCTCGTCTTTCAACTCTGACAAAGTGTCTAGCGTCGCGTGTCCCGTCTGCGGGGGACCTTCGGCCAGCCCCTGCTTCGCATCTCTTCGCCCGTACTTTCCTCTTCGACTTGTACCATGCTCCACGCTTTCCTCGAGGCCAACGCGGACGAAACTCAACAGGAAGTCGTTTTCCTGTAGCGTTGGATTCAGAATCCCGGTCGCTTGAGCTCCGACCAGGTCAGACGCGGCAACGGAGACAGTCTCCACGTCGCTCATAGTGCTTTCACAACTCACAAGAGATCGGGGGAGCTCATAGTCCGCTTCCGGAGAGCAGAAAGTACGACGTTTCTCGGAACGGTGGCATAGCCGTTTCACCAGGACGTGTGGATATCGACACCTCACTTTCGTAGGTGGCTCGTCGCCCTGGCAACTCAGTCAACAATGCGTCACTACCTCGTCCTTTTCGAACTCGTTATTATACCTACTCGCGCACGTTACATACCCCACGTGACTATGATACGTTATGCGTGACAGATATAAAGAAAGCGCCGGAAAGGAACCTACACCTCGCGTGCAGATCAGGCTCCTACGTTCCGTACATATATACTTATAAGAATTTCGCCGTACGGAACTATACTGAATCCTGGTTCCTCGCCGGCTGATGACGAAGTCACCTGCACAATGCTATTCGAAATAACACATGGAGAGATCGTATCGCCTCATCCCCAAAAATTATGGGGTAAGTTGTGCGAAACCTATCACAAGGTCACAGCCAGTCCATAACCGATTTGCAATCTTGCAGGCAAAGAGATCCGCGGTATTCGAACTTCCGGAGGGACCAAAGTGTCCAAGAAGTTCGCGATTCCGTGCAAAAGTAAATTTCCAACATGAGAAGATTCTTTCTATCGATCTCCACGACATGGTCCGACGACGAAGGGTTCCAATGTTCGGCCGGCTCTCTTTCAGGATTCTGAATAGACTAAAAGAAGCCGGTCATGAGCTCTAGCGTGTTTGCAGGGAAGAGAATGAACCGTTCTTCTTACGATCAACGGCCAGTCCAGCGAAGAAACGGAGGGTGCATTCATGCTCCATGCTCCAGTGCTATATAGAATCGACTAACATTGTCGTTTGGTGATAAGGAAAAGAGAATTAGTAGTTCGGTCTCACCTGGTTGTAGGAGTAGAGAGCTTTGCTGTAATTTCCATTTTTGAGATGTCCGGCTGCCTCGTCGACGTGGAGTTTTGTCTCCACTGTTATCGCCGACGGTCTGTGCTTCCCGTTTGCGTTACCCTTGTGGCCATTCACACCGTTCGTACGGGGCCCCATATTGGTTCAAACTTCCCGAGACTTGCTAACTCATCACGATCTCTTTCGCCGCTTTTGAGAATGCGATTCTGTAAAAGAAAAGAGCAGCAGCTCTTCTTCAATCAAGAACCCCCCGAGATCGATGACAGCTCTGGATCCTTGGACTGGTGGCAAAGTAATGATGGGCGAAAAGCTCGAGCCTCTAACTCACGATTAGCAGTATCTTGTACGACGTTTTAGTCGCGACAGGCTGTACCTGGCAGCATGGATAAGCCGGGTTTTAAGTTCGGCAATTACTGCTCGGTGCTCGCCTGGCACATTGATCATCTCTAGACACGGGACACCATCGCAATTTGGAAGTCGACTAAGTAAGCCGGAGGCTTTTACCTCGTGGAAATAAGGATCAGATAAACGTTACTTGCCAATCAACGGACACCGATGGCACCGGCAATCCAAAGCTCATATACTAGGTATAAAAGAGTATAGATTTCACGAGTGGCCGGTGAAGTTCTTCAGCAGTATCATCATCATCGTGATCAATTAACGGAGTAGATCGCGTTCACTCACGTAACAGAGGCGCCAGACGCTAGTGATAGTCGAGGACTGATCAGAGCCCGTATGATCGCAGAATCATCAGCTCTAACCAGGGCTTTGGAGAGGCAACAAGGTATGGCTTAGCAGCTGTTGCCACTGACGATGAGGGTATATAGTGTTATGGAGGTAGGACCTTAGATTGCTAGATCCGATCTGCCGAGACCGCGCAAGCTCGGGTTTACTTGGCGTGTCCAACGCGGTTATATTGTGCCCAACAATTAACCACTGCCTCAAGCCATGGTCACGAAGGGCTCGATTTGTTCCGAGGGATGACGACAGCCCGTATTATCAAACATCACAAGATTCACTCGAGGCTGGATCTCCGGACTCCTCATCTTCACGAAGGATGAGCATCCGTTTCGAGATTACACGTATACAACGACGATTATGATTCTGGACTCAGTTATCGAACATAGGTATATCGAATGAATTGTGTCAACCGCATCATGCAATGCCTATCAAGTAATTACACCGTGCCTAACGGCAACGAGAGTGGGAGGGGAAACAGTCGGCTCCGTTTACCACGAGTATGCGCAAGCTTCGGTTTACTCATTGTTAGCGTGTCCGATGTGGGTTGCAGTTATATCTATGAACAGCCCGACCGTAGCTATCCCGGGTAATTAACTAATAGCTTACGGGGTTGGATGTCAATTCGCGGCTTACCTCGATCCCTGGCTCAAAACCTTTCCTTTTCATCCGACTGTGAATCGAGTTAGCCGATAACGATTTTCCCGCTTGTTATATGTTATCGCATTCATGCACGATCGGTCCTCCTTACGGAATCCGAATAGAGGCTGATACTACTTTTCAACGACGATCGGCGATGTGCGATCTCATATCCTTACCGTTAGTTAGGTAAACTGGTCGGTTTGACTAAAAGTTCGGCTCAAACGTCTCTGGCGACTGATGTAAGAAATAAAACTGGGAAATCGGGGGCGTATTACTTCGAACCACCGGCTAATATTTCGATATAATTATTAATCGATAGACGGAATGAACGAGCCACCCCTAAAGCCCTTGCGTGTTTCTACGAATTCTTGAATATTGGTATTGAACAAGTTACGTAGGCCACCCCAGGTCCGCGATAGATTATTATTAACCCCATGACGAATGGCTTACGTCACGCCATAACAAACTAGACCACCCTCGTCAAGATACCCCGAAGTATTTGGGTAAAATATTTCTCTAAATAATATATCTTTGAAAAAAGTCCATGTCTATACTAAGTTTGAAAACTTTATTCAACTTTACACCAACATACACGATCTTATTATCGAATCAGAGCCGGCGTTGTATCCTAGTATCTCAAGCCAAATCATGGCGTTCCGGGATCGTCGGTTTCCTTGCAATATCATCGCCGGTGATGCTGTACTGGTAGTCTTGTCCGGCTATGGAAGCCCGGACATTGGCTCGTCCTTCAGGATTGATCACCGGACCATTGCCAAGAGGCTTGACTAGTTCGCTGCAACGTAATGTCAAATTTTGGTTCGAACGACATTCGTGTCTTCGTCGCAGGAATCGGATGAACAAATTAACCAGATATCTACTCACGAAATAATTCTGTATCCAAGCTCGTCAGCAACGTACTTCACCTCTCGCCAGAAGAAACCGTCGCTGTAAGCGTAGGAGCCTGTGAGATTCAGTCCGTTTCTTGACTCCTGTCTGCTCTGCGTACCGCCCATTATATCGTCTACGACGGCAGTGGCGAAGCTGTACACCGCACTCTCGGCCTGTTCTCTGAGCAGTTTTTCCTCCATCAGTCTTTGCTGCTCGATAATCGACGCCTCGTCTTTCCCAAGTTTCGACGCATCGTCTCCTCTGGTCTGCTTCGGATCTCTCTGGGAGAAGACGCTGACCAGTAGCAAGGCGAATATGAATCCCTGGAATAAGTGGAATGGCTTTTTTTTAACGGGTCTCGGAACTGGAGGAGGATATGGAAGTAAGGGATTCGACCCGAGGGAACTCCTTCGCGACGGATAATTTACCTTGTAGATAGCTGTGATGGCCATGATTGCTAGTATCGATCAGATTTTATCGTCTGGCGGGGTACCTTGCTGTCTATATACCACCTATATATATATAGCTCGAGCCAGCCGAAGTGGGCACCCCCTCCATTTCAAGGTGCATGTGGAAATTGAATTCCTAGCAAACCGACCTTCCAGATGCCGGATGATCACTTTCACATTTTCAAGACTAACAATGATTTCGAAAATTCTCTACGCCTTGTGCATACAAATCCTTTCTATAGTCGATGAGAGATTGGGGAAAAACATCTAAACGCTTTTCCGACACCTTGAAGAGATATTTATAAATGCAATAATACTAACAGTAAAAGAGACTTCGGTGCATGGAAATGGAAAGTCATACCGCGTTCCGATCTTATCTCATATTCCTCTTCAAGGCTTTCAAACCGTTTCTCACTCACTCAGTCCAACTGCGATATGTCTAATTACCTCGTGCCAATCAAGGTACTGGATAGAATAAAGAAATACCTCAAGTTTAGGAACGTTATTTATTCATAGACTGGTTCAAAAACGTCCCAAGGTACGATAAACACGGCGAACATTTGATTACAAAAATAATTGAACTAGAAATTGGTCCATTCCCATCATCGAACGCATCTATGCAGAACTTTTGGTACACCCCGTCGCGCTTCGTGGTCAGTGCATTTCTCTGTGAACGACAACCATGCACTGGAAGGTGTTGATGTCTCTCAGTCCCAGGCAGGGTTCGGAGGTGGTCTTCTTCACCCGTCTTTCGTGGCAGAAGAGACTCGTGTTGTTATTCACGTTCACGGTTTCTTTGAAGCAATTACCGATCGTCCTGGGGCGTGACAGCGGCAGGATCCTCGGCGGTCCTTGAAACTTTGCACTCCTTCTTCTGGACCCTCGGTCATTGCCCGGCTGAAACGATCCGGAAGTATGCTCGAGATGCAAGCGAAGCTATCTCGTGCATTCGAAAGTGTCGTGATTTAAAATGTGGATAGAAATACATGGAGGATACTGACCGGAAGAACCCGAAGATAAGCCGGTATGAAGAGACTCGAGTTTCGCGGTGCGAGGTCTCTCCTCGCTTTACCGTACCTCTGCATCCGCCGCTGGGAACCGTATTTCAAAAGTCTGGCTGTCATAGACTCCTCCGAGACGACCTGAAGAACGGTTTGTATCAGCCGCGGCATTTCCGGCTGCTGTTCTTTCGTCAGTTTTATTATCTCAGAATCGACATCCGTCAGCGGTCTTTCTCGTGCCGCGTTCTTTCGCATGAGGGATCTAAACGTGAGAAGAACTACTTGAAGAACGGGAATTCTTTTCACCCAGTGTAAACGAGGACCTGTACCTGGCCTTCTTCTTCAGGATTTCCTGGGCGTCTGGATAGTGAATGATGGCCTCGTTCAAGTCCGACTTGCTGAGGACGAAGAGGTTCGAAAAACCGTGGGACCGGACGTCCGCTGTGCGACGATTCCCACCGTTCAAAGCCAGCAAACTTATCTCACCGAAGACCGATCCCTCGGTGAGCGTTGCCAGGACTTCGCCGCCGGATGGACCCCCGATTACCTGGACTTGTCCAGTCTTGACGATGTACATTTCCTTACCGACTTCACCCTTGAAGAATGGAATCATCGGATGAAGTTATGCTCGCTGGACACTCGAATCAACGGTCATGACGATAGGAACTCGTTATACCTTTCGACATATTATGTCACCGGGGAGATAAATGACTGGTCTTAGCTTGAGGACGAGTTCCCTGAGGAGAGCCTCGTCACAGTCGTGGAACAACTGGACCTTGCTCAAGGTTTGTATATGGACGTTGATCGCTACGTCGGTCTTCATTTTGATGGGTAAAGAGTCGAGGATCCTTCCCTCATCTGTAAACATAATGTCTTCGGATTGACGGGAAGATACGAGCGGAACGATGATCGCAGTACTGACCAAGAGTGTGCTGCTGCTCCCAGGTGAATGTGAACCATAGTTTAACTCGCTCCTGGAGTTCTCGGGGTAGGTTTAACCGCCGCATGTACTCCAGCGTCTCGTCAACTAGCTTACGATACTCGGTCCTGGAGTAAGTAGCAGTTGTGATTATGTCGCGAATCTATGAAAAGGATCAAGCGATTCGGACTGACAATACACTTTTTTTGGAAAGCTTTTTATATCGTCTGTTATAACTTTAGAGATTTACTGAGCTACGGTTAATGTACAATGGCATTTTAATCCAGTTCTCCCGGCCTGAAGAAGACTCTACGTGATATCAGTTGAAATCGACAAGTACCTGGCCGATCAGAAGAGCGAATACAAAGACACCCATCAGCCAACTGGCGGTCATAAACATGTACTCGTACTCGTTTTCTGGTTTCGGATTCTTTCCGATGGATGTAGCCGTCTTGGTGGCGAAGTAAAAGCACCTAATGTACCTGAGGGAAAGATGGATCGGGTTGATGGAATAGAGCTGCGGCATGCGATGAAAAAGCAACAAGCTATGCGATTCCGGTTTATATTTTGGTGTAGAAACTCACGCGTTTCCAACACCATTGAAGACCCAACCATTGCTACCGAGACCCTCCCAAGCCGAGAAAGCGTAATATGCACAAGCGTTTATGTGTATAAGATAAACCATGTAGGACAGGGTCCGGGCTATGCGGACCACGTGTGGATTCGACAGTACGCTGTCCATGCAATTGTACAATTCCCAGAATGTCTGAACCTGAAATAAATCGGTAACTTAGGCTTTTGGGTCGTTCTTCTTGTTCTACTTCTTCCGCCCGGATCAAACCTCATATTACAAGTGGACCAAGGCATGGGCATGGTAGTCGAGTGAGCGTTACCTTCAAAAATCTTGGAATCCTTAACAGAGCCTGGCAATACCCGTAAACGAAATACAAAAGGTCCAACGGAATCAGGGAGAGAATGTCCATCTGTAAATTGAAGTTTGCGCAACATAAGAAGATCTCCGAAAACCTTACGGATCGTAAATCAACGGATGATCAACGTTACTTTGAACTGCCATTTTCTCATGTAGTTCTTCCTCGTCAGCCTCGGGTCCTTCACCCAGAAGCCATCCTCTAAAAACATGACGCGTGGCCTGACCAGGACAATGTCTACCAGGTAGAAAATGTCCGCCAAATAGTCGCACGCCAGCCATATACCGGTGTTCCTCGTGTCTTGATACGGGAACGTACTACGAAGTGGTATAACGCAGCAGTTGTAAGTGAAGCATAGCGTCACCGTCAGCAGCCAGTAGATGTACGTGTAACCTGGAAGGATCGGAGTCCGTGATATCATGAAAAACGGACAATGGGGAGTCACGCTCGTCACTCACTTTGCGGATCGATGGACCTGTTCCAGTCGATGTTCTTGAAACGCCACCAGAAACTTCGTGGCTGTCCGTGGGAACTTGACCATCCATGGTTGTCGTTCAATGACTTGGGAAGTCCGAGAGAAGCGTCAGCACAGTTGCAGTTGTCTCCTGGAAAAGTAACCAATGTTTAGTCCAGTTCCTTTCGAACTGGACGATCGATCGGTGGCTACATCAAGTCTTCGACCTTGTTCGCTGCTGGCGGTCGACGGTGTCGGCGGGAAGTCTAGACGCCGTCTGATCCGCTGTGCTCGTTCGGTGAAGGCGCGTACCAGATGCTGCATTCTCTGCTGGATGAAGAACTGCCCGTTTGAATGAATGCTGAAACAGTATGGAAGGTCAAACGGTGCGCGAACGACCTCTGGACTCTCCAGAATGATAATATCAGGAATAACTAACGTGTAGCCATTGCTGCTGTTGTTTATACCCGGAAAATCGCTGGTCTCTTCTTCGCTGTCCTTCGTGAACCTCACGTCTTCGTAAAGTCTCTGAGACTCTTCGGGACGGGAATCATCGTGCGAGGGTGTCGCTGGTTCACCTGTAACCGACGTTACTTCATTTTCCAACACCCCGGGTTTGGTCCTCGTCGAAGTGATGCTTTGTCAGTACCTGATGGCATCCGGTGATTCGAGTTCTCCGGACTACATCGGAAGCTGATGTCACCGTCGCACCATGAACCAATGTTCGGCTTGTCGGACGACATTCTATCGAGCTCCAGTTGCACCGGATATACCATTCTCTGAAAATCAAAGATTCCGGTCAGAGAGGAAAATGGGACGAACCGGTGACACTGTGGGTTGAATTTGTATGGAGATGGACTCGGTCGTGTTGAAAGGATGTCACTAAATGGGGGAAAAGGAGGCTTCCAAACGGGTTCTACCTTCTTCAGTAATCCCATTCTTTCCATTGCCAAGTTCGAGCAGGGACTGAGAGCAACGAGCGCTTCTAACGTCGTTTGGAACTCTTTCTATCTTCCTGAGTCTGCGCCTGAGGGGCGATCAATAGACGCACCTTTTGCTCTTGGACATGACTGATGAAATACTGGTGTTATATCAGGTGGACACATTCAGTTGATTAATCATAACACCTGTAGTTACGAATGGGTGAACCAATATGTGATCGCAGTATGCGTGGAGGAATGATGATGCTAGGAGAGAACGGACTGTTTCTGGTTGAGAAAATTACGTTTCTTGATGAAAGTAATTGGAGTCAATTAATTCTTTTTTCTCCATTGGGTTTTGGTAAGAACTCAGGCTAGATAAATGTTAACGATGAAAATAAAAATTGATATTCACAAGCTATTGGACGCAGCGTCGAGATAGGAAGTAAAAGTAGAGGCAAATTCTGCTCGCTCTTTTCTCTGATGAGTCGAACTGACCTCATTTCCTCGCTTTGTCAAGCTTTGAGAAATTTTCATTTTCCGTTACCATTCAGCCGGAACAGTTTTCCCCGCCAAGTGCTACACGAACGCTTCAGTTTCACGGCTCACAGACTCTTCTCGTTGGACTGTGAGATGTCACATTCGGTAAATATGTAATTTACACCGATCCACCGAGATCGTCAAGGTCTCCGGAGATTTTTCAAGCTCATCACGATACAAGAGAACGTTTCTAAATCCCATCGATGAATCTCAAATTGCCTCACTCTCCTCCTACGCTCGATATCCGAGAGAGCAGCTACTTCAATCGCCCGTCACTGTGTTACAGATCTCGCAGGTTGCAGCAATCTGCATCATCATCGAGATATAGCGATTCATCGAATCTCATCGGGGTTTTGTGCGAGACACCAGTGAGAATCTGCAAGATCGTCAGAAGGCTGTTGCCGAAGACGAAATGCGGAAATGAGGAACCTCGTCTTCGTCTGTCCCGCGAATGACATAACTACACATCTTTCACATAATAACCGCGAGTCCCGTTTCAACGAGGATACCTCACTCGAGTCCATTGACTTGGACCTGCTAAGCGAGCATCGATGGCATTACGTGAAAGACCTTGAGATCGCCGTGCCGTAAAGGTGAATCTATTGCGATTTCCTGTGAATGGTTTCTCTAAAATAACCGGCTCTGTCAGAGAGCAAGAACCCCGATTTAGCCTCAGGCCTGAGATCACAAGCGATTTGGCCGTTCCTCGTGATGAAGAGGGGAGTTCCAGGTGGTCCGAAAAATGGTAATCATACATCGCGACAGTACAGTGTAGCAAGTGTGAACAGCAGAGACGAGACCGTCATGAGGCTGTTGAATCACGCTGCTGCCTGGCTCGCACTGAGCGTAATTTGCGTCTACAATTATTTTTTCACCTTTGGTTTTGTCCACGTTGAAATCGACAAGGGTATAATCCGCGGACGGAACGCGAGCACTTGGCAAGGCCGGAGTTACTTCAGTTTCAAAGGCATACCCTACGCCAAACCTCCACTTGGTCGGCTCAGGTTTAAGGTCAGTAAAGTCTCCGATTCTCGGTCTGACCGAGGTCTGCCCAAAATTGATCGTTCAGCGTCAAGCCTCGACCGGACAATATAATAAAAGACCGAAGGCCGTGAGAACACCACGGTAGGTTCGAAACGGGCTGAAAATGTCATTTAGAATCGGTACATCCCCAGGCTCCGCAAGAGGAGGAGGAATGGACGGGAGTCAGAGACGCTGTTCATCACGGAGCAGTGTGTCCACATGTGGACATAGGTTTCGACGTCTTCCGGGGCTCGGAAGACTGCCTTTTCCTGAACGTCTACACCCCGTCTCTTGGGTCGAGGAATCTGCCTGTTATGGTATGGATCCATGGAGGGATGTTCATGCAGGCTTCTGGGAACGACGAAGTCTTCGGTCCCGACTACTTGGTGGAAGCTGGGATCGTCCTGGTCACGTTTAACTACCGTCTTGGCGCCCTTGGTAAAATGTCGGAGCAACGTCTGAAACGCGAAACGACCTTGAGACTAAGTTTTTCTTGAATCGCGCAGGATTTCTGACCACGGAAGACGACGACGCGCCCGGGAACGCTGGGATGAAGGATCAAGTAGCCGCTCTGCGATGGATTCGCAGGAATATAGCCAAGTTCGGTGGTGACCCGGAGAACGTGACTCTATTCGGGGCAAGTACGGGCGCAGCTTGCGTCGAGTATCATCTCCTGTCTCCCATGTCGACGGGTGAGTTTCTCCCGAATTCCGTAGACTGATCGATGAATCTACGTGACGTGATATCCTCGTCAGGTCTCTTCGCGAGAGGTATCGCTCACAGCGGATCGGCACTGAACACTTGGTCGTTATCGGTGAATGGAACCGCATCTGCGATCCGACTCGCCGAAATTTTAGGAGCCAAAGACGTAGCCGGGGATAAAGCCAGGGCGTTGGAATTCCTGAAGGGTGTACCGTCCAGGGAGATCGTCAGGGCGCAGGGGAGCATCATAACTGCAGCGGTAAAGTATCATTCCGTGGAAGTAGTACTCGGTGTGCTGATACCCATAAAAACCGATCATGTGTTTCCGTGTTCCGTCGTGATAGGAGAAGAGATTACGCATCGCGTTTCTGTTCTCTCCGTCGGTGGAGCGGGGTGTCAAATCGGAGGAAATTTTCCTGCCAGATTTGCCTCTGAATATATGGAAGTCTGGGAGTTACAACAAAGTCCCTTACATCACCGGCTACACGAGTCACGAAGGTCACTTATTCTTTCACGGTAGGGAATCGGCGTTGGTAACGCGTGGACATTCGTGACCATATATTATGTGACGGTGAGATGTATTCCAGATTTGGTGAAGCCGGAAATGATGAGGGCGGCTTTCGAGGACACCGAACGGTTCGTTCCAATCGACATCAGGAACCAGCAGCGGAGAAAAAACCTCGCCAAATCGATCCGTCGGTTTTATTTCAACGACAAACCAATCGGAAGTGGAAACATCAGCAATCTCGTGAACGTGAGTTCGTTTTTCATATACATTCTACGGAAATTGGCGAAAGATTTACGCCCGTGGGAATCCATCCTCTCGATTTTAATTACGCAGCTTTACGGGGATGTCAGTTTCGTTACCGCGGTACAAAGAGCCACCAGACTGCACCTCCGATCCACCGACAGACCGATATATTTCTACGTCTTCTCATACGACGGTGGGATGAATCTGATCAAGGTTAACTTCAACATCGATCGGCCCGGTAGGCATATTATTCCACATCTTATGTTCGCTGAGATGTTCAGCTGTAACCACATCAAGTCGTATGGTCTTCCTCTCAGTCCAACTCATCGATAAATGGCATGTGTTCGATTAAACAGGGGCAGTGCACGGCGACGAACTCGGATATTTGTTTCATCACAAACTGGTATTCTGGAGAACTCCGGTCCGCGGTTCCAGCGACGAAGACGTTCTTCATACGATGATTCGCCTTTGGACTAACTTCGCGAGATTCGGGTAAGACCCATCCGCAACCACCAGAAGCGTTCGTCAATCTCTTCGCGGTACCTTTCAACCGATCTTTTTCCACTTATCAGCGATCCGACTCCCGCTGGTGATCCTCTGTCCTGGAAACCTTTGGCTATCGACAAATTCAACTACCTGAATATCTCCGGACGGGATACGAAGCTCGAGGAAAACCCGGACCCCGAACGCACCGACTTTTGGGCCAGGGCTTACGAGGAGGACACCTAATATCTCGGAAGGTCGCCGAGCGAAGATTTGTGCGATTTAATGTAATAAATAGTCGTGACTTGTGTTCAATGAATTTGTCCGCACGTGTGAAATGTATTTCAGTTCCATTTCTCGAGATGGAAAATCGGTGAACAAAATATAAGGATGATGCAGTATTCGCATAGGGCTGAGCTATCGATCGGTGAAAGTGGTCGCTGGATGATTTGATCTTGTTCAAATGGAACGTGATCAGTTTCCCGACACGCCACACGTTTGACCGACGATCACTCGATAAGACCTAATGGTCATGGGTTTCTTTTTTTTTTTTCTTTTTTTTTTTTTACCATCAAATCGCGATATCTCCGTGCATGTAATTGGAAAACGTTCCGAGCCTTTCGAACTCCTCAGTCCGAGATTCGACGGCTTCTCCAGTCCGACAAAAGCTCGCGAGGATCGCTAACGCTCCTAACAAATTTAGTGGTGTGTTCAGCCGAGATAATTGCGATACCGATTACGATACTGTTTTCTAAACGGTTTTAAATGAAGCCCCATTTGACGGTCACGATCGCGGTCTACGGCCTTAAAATCGTCGGACTAGCTCCATTTTCCTACCAGATTATGACCTTGCGGAGAAACTCTGGAACCACCTGGACTGTCAGAGGGTTTCGCTTCTCGAAAATCGGCACGGCGTACAATGTCCTACTTTTAATCCTTATCCAAGCCATTACCGCATTTGAATTCATCATTCATGGTCCTGCGGATATTATGGTGGAAGATCCCATCGTATCGTTGTGCCTTTTTACCGAGTTTATTTTCTCTCTTTTTACAACAAGCGTCATAATAATCTCCGAGACTTTGGGGCACGGAAAAGCTGTCTGTTTCATGAACAGACTTGTACGAGTCGATTCTCTTCTTTCCAGTATTGAAAGCGAACCGGTATCCAACAAAATGATTTTCGTATCTTTTTCTATACACCTTATTTTCAGCCTTCTTTTATGGGCTGTACATTACTCCACGGTCCTTCTAACAGCGCCCCAATTTCTCAGCTGGATTCTCCGCGTTCTGCTGGACTTCGTCAATTACTGGTTCATCGTCGAATATTTCGTCGTACTGGAAATCTTAGGCAGAGAGATTTCCAGGGCGAACAAAAATTTGCTCAAAGTTAAAGAATTGACAAATAACTCGTCCTCTAGTCTTCTTTCCAACAACTTCTTGCCGGGTCTCAGGTTCCCCGCAAAAACTCATCTCGACGATGCGAAATTACTTCTCGATATTCGTACGACGTTATACGAGCTCTCTAGAGACGCGGAGGAGTTCTTTTCAATACCGATCCTCACCTCCGTTGCTTGTATCTTCTTCCGACTCATCGTCAACCTTTATTATTTCATTGATTTTCTCATCGATACGAACGGCCGATCTCGGATATTGGAAATGTTCATAGTAGTATCGGCGCTGATTACGATCACTTATCCGATCACGCTTCTTTCTCTGAGCGTGAAAAATCTGATGAAAGAGGTAACGAACTTTTCCCACTTCTAAAAACTTCGTTCACCCGGAAGATCGCAATCGACCGACGATATATTTTCAAGAACTTTTTGCTACGCAGGCGAAACTGACCGGATCGATAATTCACAAGCTTTTGGCCGCACCGAAAATGCGAGAAATGAAAGTCGAGGTGAGTTACCGATCCTCTCATCTTATTCCCGCCATTTATTCAAATCCAATGAAACTCGGATGTGTTTTTTTTTTTCTCAAATTTCTTTCAGCTCAGACGGTTCTCCCTTCAGCTCCTACACGAACGCGTCAGCTTCACCGGCTGCGATCTCTTCGCACTTGACGCCACGATTTTACACTCGGTAAATATCGCTGTGACAAGATTCGAGCCTTAACGATCACAGATTTTGTTACGTTACAGATGATGGGAGCCACGGTGGTATATCTAATGGTGTTTTTCTAGTTCCCGAATTCATACCGCCAAATTTGAAGTCGGTATTCGAAGATTCGGGTCTTGGACGGAGTTTAGAATTGGTGAACCGAGTTACCGATTTCTTGGAGAATTTTATACCGAATACTATAGTCAAAATTATTATCTATCAGATCGTATAGGGAAGCTGTCACCGGAGAAGAAGAAGAAAAAGAAGAAGAAGAAGAAGAAGATAGGAAAATGGGAAACCTGGTATTATTCTCTACCGCAAACGATTGTATCGTGCTAATTACCGATTTGGTGTAATAAACGTTTACGAGTGAGAGATAAAATCTTGATAAATTATTCCCGATACGGTTCCCGAAGATGGGATACACGGAGACGAAACCCGACGTGAAATCGGCAAAGCCTGGCTCATATCGAATCGGTGATAACGATCGTTGGATGATCGGATCGTGTTTAAATGCGTCGCGATAATTTCCGAGCGACATGCGACACCTCTGACCTCCGATTACTCGATAAGACTCAATAGTTATCGGCTATTTATCAATCGGCGATATCTCCGTACATATAATGTGAAAATATCGCGAGATTTTCGAATTTCTCAGTCCGAGATTCGACGGGCTTGTCCAGTCGGACGAAAGCTCTCGAGGATTGCTGACGCTCCTCGTGAAATTAGTGGAGTCTCATTGAAAATATCGGTGTCTTCAGCCGAGATAATTACCACATACCGATCTTCTTTCGGCTAGTTACATAAATCGACAGCGATTATGATACTGCTTTCGAAACGGTCTAAACTGAAGCTGAATTGGATGGTCACGGTCATAGTCTACGCCTTAAAGATCCTAGGCCTGGCTCCGCTTTCGCATCACATTATGACCTTGCGAACAATTTCCGGCGAGACCTGTACCGTCAGAGGGTTTCGCTCTTCGAAAATCGGTACGGCGTACAGTATCCTGGTCTTAGTTCTCCTTCAGGCAATAATTGGCCTCGCATTATTCCTGTACTCTAGATCCGACGAAACAGTCACACCGCCAAGACAGGTGGCGATTATCGGGTCGATCAGTCTCTGTTCTCTCGCGACAAGCGCTATCATAATCTCGTCGAGCTTTCGGCAAACCGAGGCCGTATCGGTTATGAATCGACTTTTGGAAGTCGATCTTCTCCTTTCTGGTATAGAAAAGCACCCGCTGTCCCAGAGACGAATGGTCAGATATTTTTTTCTCCATTCGATGTTCAACGTGTTGTTGTGGCTCATTCTTATCGTCTGGATAGCTTCGACCGGTCCTTTCAACTGGGAATTTTCATTCGAGCTAATCACCAAAGTATTGTCTTACCTCGTCTATTGGTTTATCATAGAATATTCGATCGTGCTGGGAGTTTTGGCGAATGAAGTTGAACGGGTGAACGAGAATTTACTAAAACTCAAAGAATCGCCGTATGATTCGTCGCGTAAATGGCCATTTATCAGCGACCCTTTTCCACTCGTGATTTTATCACCGCGCGGCCGACTCGCGACTATAAAATCACTCCGCAGTATTCGCACGACGCTTTACGAGGTGTCCAAAGACGTAGCCGAGTTCTATTCCTTTACGATATTAGTATCCGTTGGCTCCTCCTGCTGGTTATTTATCACTGACATATTGCGCCTTATGTACGCTCTAAGAGAGGAAATAACGTTGCCGCTGACCGATATCTGTCTGCATACATCGTCGATCGTCAAAGTCGCCTATCCGATAACGTTACTCGCTCTGAACGTCACGAAAATTGGAAAAGAGGTGACGAACGATTTCTCAAATTTCCTTTCGCTGGACGATCGATCGATCGATTAGCCATTGTGTTAAAAATTTTACGCGTTGCAGGCTGAACTTACCGGATGGATAGCTCACAAGCTATTGGCTACAGCGACGGGGCAGGAAGTGAAAGCAGAGGTAAATTCAGCCCGATATTTACTCCGATAAATCGAACTGACCTTATTTCCTCGTTTCGTTTTCGAGCTCTGAGAAATTTTCATTTCCCTTTACCATTCAGCTGGAACAGTTTTCCCTCCATGTGCTGCACGAACGCTTCGGTTTCACGGCTTACGGACTCTTCTCGTTGGACTGTGAGATGTTACATTCGGTAAATATGAAGTTCACACCGATCTACCGAGATCGTCAAGGTCTCCGGAGATATTTCAAGCTCATCACGATACAAGATAACGTTTCTGAACCCTCTCGATGGATTTCGAATTGCCACACTCTCCTCGCACGCTCGCAATTCGAACCTGACGATATCCGAGATAGCAGCTATACTTCAATCGCCCGTCACTATGTTACAGATCTTGCAGCTCACAGCAACCTACATCATGACTTGTGTACAGAGTATTTGAAGACAATAGAATCTATGCTGTCTCGCGTGGGCCTCGATATAGCGATTCATCGAATCTCGTCGGGGTTCTATACGAGACACCAGTGACGATCTGCAAGAACGGATGGCTGCGGAGATCGGTCTTACCTGTCTTAGGATACAATACACCATTCGAAACGTTGTACCATAGAATAAAATCCTTAAATCTTACAATTTTCCTATCACGTGTCGACGAAAGAGTAAAAATAATAAACCCGCGCTTGGTTTTTCTTTCCACCCTTCTACCGATCGTCGTCGTCTTCATTCAGCCTGAGGAATTGGCTTTTGAATGAACCGCCAGTCCGACGGCGATACCAGGTAATCCCGGTATTCGTCATCTGCGCAATTCTACGGAGCAGGTTCTATCCACGACGCAGAACTTTGGACATGCGCACTGAACGGAAAACGAACAAGTTTCATCCATGGGCAGCTATCATTTGCAAATACCAACGGGCCTTCTTATCGTGCTGACCGACGTCTCCGTTCATCAGTGGCTTTTGCAACGCGTTATGGAGAAGTCGGGCTTCGCGGCTTTGATTCTAGTCGCGGGCTTGGCCCTGGCCTACAAATGGTAACACTCCTGATATCGGGGCTGAACGGCTGCCCGTCATGGTATGGATTCACGGAGCGAGCTTTCATCCAGGGTTCTGGGGACGACGATATCTTCGCTCCCGACTACTTCGTTCGAGCGACGAAAATTTGATTTTAAGACCAAAGCGCGACACTCGTCTGACGATGATATGGAAATATACTTTCAGATATGGTATAAAGCCGGAAGTAATTAAGGCGGCCACCGAAGACACGGATCGATACGTTCCGTATGACATCAAGGACGACGAGCTGAGAACCGAACTGGCGAAATCGATCAGCGATTTTTATTTCGATGACAAACCGATCGTGGATCGAAATGTCAGCAAATTAGTAGACGTTAGTGAAATACACAGATTCGAAGACCTTGATTCGCGAGTATAATCGTTAGTTCTTTTTTTATGGATCTTGTGATTATTCTACCTTCAGGTGAACACGGATACTACTTTTGTCGCCAATATTCGTAGAGCTACGAAATTACAGCTGGAAACCAGCGATACTCCGATATATTTCTACCTGTTTTCGTACGACGGGGTACTAAACTACTTCAAGTATGCATTCAACATAGAACTTCCGGGAGCAGCGCACGCTGACGACATTGGATATCTGTTCAACCACAAACGACTATTCTGGAGAACGCCGGCTTCCGGTTCGGAAGACGAGCACGTCGTCGATACGATGATTCGCCTGTGGACCAATTTCGCTAAATACGGGTAAGCCTGAAGAGTTGCCGAAATCTTTCATGCCGGATCGTTTCGGTTCATATTAACCGATCTTTATCCTCGTATATCAGTAATCCGACTCCGGCTGGCGATCCCCTGACCTGGAAGCCTGTGACTATCGACGAGTTCGATTACCTCAATATCTCTGGACGAGATACGAAGCTCGGCGTAAACCCGGACGCGAAACGTTCCAAATTTTGGGAAAATGCCTACGAAAAAGATGCGGCACTTCGGCGGTGACGTCTGCTCAAGACGGACGATGATAGTTAGATCTTATTCATCAATTTTATAGATCTGTTGGACTAAGATCGCGCAGTGAAATCCACGTGCAAAAGATCATTTTGTAAATATAAATAAAACGCGAATCGCTATGTAACTGCTCCAGATAAATTCGCGGAAGATCGTCCTTAACGGATGAAATGAAATGCGAAGAGCGGATAGAATCGTAATCATTTGTTCAGACTCAAAAGGGATAATAATCTATGCTTGTGGAATGTATAAATCGAAAAATAAAGGAAAGGTTGCGTGCCAGCGATTTAAAAACCCTCCTGTCTTCGTTCATTCGCGAGAAAATTCATTCGTCGCTATATGTAGCACAGACCCATCCTACAACAAATCGATAAATCATTACGAATTTCTCAACCACTCTAACTCGTCCATTGACACGTCTATATCGATCCGGCAGAGTTTCCAAACCCACTTTCACCTCTTATGTAATTATAAAATCGGCTCATAAGACCTACGCAGGGTATTCGTCCGTCGATTTCCCCGTCCTTGAAATCATAATCGAACTTGACATTCGGCGCGAATGATCGCGTGCATCGGGTCATTCGATCTGTAATCAACGATTGACGATTCGCCCGAGATATCGATAGGAACTGAACCAACGATCCTTGAACCTTGGACTGATTGCTCCTCGTCAATATACCGTGCTAAGATACGGTATAGACGATTATGGACGGAAAATACCGGCTGCCCCCATCACGCGGTATAGAAATCAATGGTCGGTCTAACGTTAGGCGAGTATCTGCTGACCAATATTCTGCAGAGTCAGAGTCACAGTCCAGTGGCATGTATGTCGTGCTAGCGGTAAACAGACCAGTGTGTACATACATAACGATATGGGAAAGTTGGTCATCGCGGCTGCGCTCGTCGCCCTGGTCTCGGCCCTGGCGTACAACTGGTACTTTACCTTCGATTACGTCCACGTCAAGATCGATAAAGGCACTATACGTGGTTTCAATTCAACCGCGTTCAGAGGAACCAATTATCACAGTTTCAGAGGTATTCGCTACGCCAAGCCTCCCATCGGTGATCTCAGGTTCAAGGTCAGTGCATGGTCAACGAATTTTTCTCTCCATTTTTAATTCCTTTATTTCCTCGATATTCATTCGCCTTTCGCACACGGTCCGATTGTGTGCGGTAACGCATGGCATATATTCGTCGAGTTCGCGAAGTCACGTGACTTCGCATATCACCTTCGTAATCGTTGTTAAATCTGCCCAGTCATCACCAGTGACTCTCCGCTGGTTCAAAGACTGGCTGCCTCGTTGGTATGCTCGGATCGCCGAGTTATGTCACGCGTTACGTCTTCTTATTCTCGCTTCGTGATATCATCGAAGTTTATCAATTTTTATAAACAACATTTCGCGCACCGAGGTCAGCGGATTCGCCAGCCTCATTATACCCGCGGAGTTCATCGTATTCGACATTCGTAGAAGTGAAAGGAGTAGCGGCGACCGTTCAGGAATTTATAATCGTCGTTAGACCGGAGGCGACATACAGTAGCGTCAGTTTCCTGATTTTTCACACCAGTGTCAGATTCGAATCGGTAAGATAACCGTTATCAGACAGATACTGCAGGGCGACCTTTGAATCGGAGGATTGACATTTATCGATTTAGCTTTAACGAAGACCTGAGCTCATATTTGTTGAGATAGCAGAACGACGCGTTTCATTTTTACCGAATTCCGTGACTATACGACACACTTTGGATTGTCCCAGTGGCATTGGGACCAGAAAATAAGATTTTGATTCTTTGGGGGCTCGGGGGTTCCCTCAGGGACCGGAAGAAGAAACGGCATGGGAAGGAGTCCGGGATGCATTATGGCACGGAGACGTATGTTCGCACTTGGATATAGCCACGCGTTGGTTACGAGGTCAAGAGGACTGCCTTTTTCTGAACGTCTACACGCCGACTCTCGGGCCTGAACGTCTGCCTGTTATGGTATGGATCCACGGAGGAGGCTTCACCCTGGGTTCTGCAAACGAGGAAGTTTACGGTCCCAGATACTTCATGGAAGCCGGCGTCGTCCTGGTCACGTTCAACTACCGCCTTGGCGCTCTTGGTACGTGTCTCGCCGTATAACCTGGGGAAAAGGTGCCGGAAAATGTCGCAGCAGCGTCTGGCTTCCTTAATCCGCCGTAAAGTTCGCTGCGCTAACCGACGTTGAGACTAAGTTTCTTTAAATTGCGCAGGATTTTTGTCCACGGGAGACGACGGTGCTCCCGGAAACGCAGGATTGAAGGATCAGGTAGCCGCTCTGCGATGGGTCCGCAGGAATATAGCCAAGTTCGGTGGTGATCCGGAGAACGTGACTCTCTTCGGGGAAAGCGCCGGCGGTGCTTCGACGCATTATCATCTTCTGTCGCCCATGTCGTCGGGTGAGTTTCACCAGGAATTCAAAGACCGAGGTGTCGATTCAGGGGGTACCAATCTCTTCCAGGTCTCTTCTCAAGAGCCATTGTCCAGAGTGGTTCAGCGCTGCATCTATGGTCGCAGACCGATGATCCAGCCCCAATAACGATCAGACTGGCCGAAGCTTTGGGAGCCAAAGATGTGGCCGGGGATACGGACAAAGCCGTGAAGTTCCTGAAGACTGTACCGTACGAAGATATCGTCAGGATTCAAGGAACCCTGAGAACTGCAGCGGTAAATTCTCGTTCCTAAAAAATATCGCAGAAATTTTGAACGGTCGTGATTTTTTCTCTCCTTCTCACCGTCACAGGAGGAGAGAATACGGATTGCCTTCCTGTTCACACCGACAGTAGAGAAGAATGTCAAATCGGAGGAAGTTTTCCTGTCCGATACGCCCCTGAATATACTGGAGTCCGGAAATTACAACAAAGTCCCTCTCATCACTGGCTACAACAGCCACGAAGGCTATTTGTTCTACAGAGGTGGGATCGCGAAGAGTGGCTGTAATATTCGTTTCGTTGCCGGTTTAGTGACGATGATATGTTTTCAGAGATGATAAAACCGGAAATCATGAGAGCGGCTATCGAAGACACCGAGCGCTTCGTTCCACGCGATATTACTGACAAACCGCTGAGAAACGAGCTGGCCGCATCAATCCGCGATTTTTATTTCGACGGAAAACCAATCGGAAATGAAAACATCAGCAACTTCGTCGACGTTAGTGTATTCAGTTTGTCGATCAATTATTTATCAGTCCAAATCACACCCTGTTCTTAATTTTCATCCGCAGCTTTACACGGACACCACTTTTTCTGCCGGCATGCTAAGAGCCACGAGACTGCAGCTAGAATCTAGCGAAACTCCGATATACTTTTACGTGTTTTCGTACGACGGTGGACTCAACCTCCTTAAGTTCTTCTTCAATATTAATCTTCCAGGTAGGCGTGTAACGAACTCGTCGTAAAGTTGGTAACGTGATGACGGAATATGTACAGGTGCTGCGCACGGCGACGAACTGGGGTACTTGTTCAACCACAAGTTACTGTTCTGGAGAACGCCGGCGGTCGGTTCGGAAGACGAGCACGTCGTCGATACGATGATTCGCCTGTGGACCAATTTCGCTAAATACGGGTAAGCCTGAAGAGTTGCCGGAATCTTTCATGCCGGATCGTTTCGGTTCATATTAACCGATCTTTATCCTCGTATATCAGTAATCCGACTCCGGCTGGCGATCCCCTGACCTGGAAGCCTGTGACTATCGACGAGTTCGATTACCTCAATATCTCTGGACGAGATACGAAGCTCGGCGTAAACCCCGACGCGAAACGTTCCAAATTTTGGGAAAATGCCTACGAAAAAGATGCGGCACTTCGGCAGTGACGTCTGCTCAAGACGGACGATTATAGCTAGGTCTTCTTTTTTAATTTTATAGATCTGTTGGACTAAGATCGCGCAGTGAAATCCACGTGCGAAAGATCATTTTGTAAATATAAATAAAACGCGAATCGCTATGTAACTGCTCCAGATAAATTCGCGGAAGATCGTCCTTAACGGATGGAATGAAATGCGAAGAGCGGATAGAATCGTAATCATTTGTTCAGACTCAAAAGGGATAATAATCTATGCTTGTGGAATGTATAAATCGAGAAATAAAGGAAAGGTTGCGTACCAGCGATTTTAAAACCCTCCTGTCTTCATTTACTCGCATCAACATTCTTCCACGATCCTCGTGCCATTGATCGTACACTTCGATGTGAAGAAGGTGTTCGATACTAACGTAAGAAAAATTGGTGCATGGATACGCCGTGCTATACGCAACCCGCAGATCATCGTGTATCTCGATCTCTCCGTAAAGCTTTTCCACCGATCGGTCCGCGAGATGGAGCCACCGTTAACAATTTTACGAACTATTTCCCCCCGCCTCCCAAAGACCACTCTAAAGGAATCAGGAACAATATCTAATACCTAATATCGTGAACAGGATGAGAATGACGACCAGGAATTTAAAAATGGTCAAACAAAAAGCAATAACTACGATAAAAAATAGTAAAAAATTAACTATCGGTTCTATTTCGCCGGTCTCAACACCCCACCGTCTTTATTCGTTCACATAGACTTCTCAGCACAATCTTATAGTATAGTACAGGGCGATATGGATCGATTATAGTTCAATCAGTACTGTATAAGGATAGAATCCTTTCTCATACTTCGTTATTTTAATTACTATTCATATTAATCCATCACGCCAATCAATCAAAAAATTCCAAAGATAAATATCGCAATTATTATTATTATCATCATTATACATAGAAGGTGATGGAGCGAGAAAAAATCCTGTAACTTCATCGATATACCGACTTTACGTAATGAATAAAATTAAATACGCTTACTTCACTACCGCGAGTAGATTATAGAAATGTTAATAATAATCGACTAGACTAGATTTTATAACCAGATTTAATCCTCTCTCAAGTTTGCTGTACAGTTTATTCAGCGATGTACAGTAAGGATCACGGATTCCGTCGCACCTGAAATCTGCAACCGAGGATACATTTTTTTTTTTAAGTTGGTATTTGTGCATTTCATGGTTATGCGAATCGAGTTTTTGACTGATGAATCGATACAGGCCTCGCTATTCCGCCGCTCACTATCGCGGGAACACTCTGGCCAGCTACTGCCTAGGGTATTGCCAACTTAATAAGAGATGTACCCTCGGTTGCGGATTTTAGGCGCGACTGAATCCGTGATCATTACTGTACTACATACCGCGTCGGTAGCTAACGGTGTACTCAATTACACAACGATTTTTTTGCCGGGAGGCAATGACCCTGAATCAAGCAGAGTCCGTCGCTTCGTCATGTCCGATATAAGAGGATCTGAGAGATGTATATGTATATTTTTTTTAACAGAGAATCTCGAGGGAAACAAAAAGTTGGGTTAAGAATATTCAATTCAGGGGAAATATTCGAATTCGGAATTCTTACCGACCGAGTCTTTTCGAGAATCGAATATCCGTAGATTTTGTAATCGGTTCTCCGTAGAGTCGATAAACACAACTTCGATAATAAGTAAATGATGTATGAAATATGGTACTCGGAATACCTTGGCATAAAATTAGCTGCGGCAATATATCTTATTTCTATAAATTCCGGGTAGCAGCTTTGAAGTCAGACAAATTTCTTGTGAAATACGTAGGTAACATCTCTGGTCTAAGAAAATACAGGCCTTTAGAAATGGCAAAAAATAACCGACGGGTAAATAACAACATTATTAAACTCGACTTTATTCGTACGGAGAAATGTTGTTTACTCTACCGATTGGCAGATAATGTCCGACACATAGGTGCGAGGTTTCAACAGAACCTGGCTGAAGAACATTTTTTACAAGCTTCGCAAAGTTTTCAAAGAAATGATGAATATCTCGAGAGAGAGAGAGAGAAAAAGTCCGAGTATTTATATACGTATCTGTAATCTATTATTATATATTACAGTGACCGTGATTACCGGTTATATATGATTATTCGAGCTAAGCAGACGGGAAGATTATTAAATTAATTTACATAAATATGTATAATGCAATTGCGGTGAGATAGTGATCTTTAAAAACGGCGAATAATAATGGTAATACATATTATGCCTTGTAATTAGAATATTTATCGCCTCGCGAGAGAGATAGCTAGAGGGAGATACCGTTTCCTATTGTATTCAGAACTCGCGTTACGTTCTAGCCTTCGTATATATGGGTTAGAAACTTCTATTAATTAAACTCATGATATAGAACAGTATATTCAATCGAAACAAGAGTTACAAGCATTTTCCGCATTAAAGTAGCACAGCAAAGACACGATCGTTTTTTCATTTTAATTCGTATAACTCAGCCGGGTTTGATGATACGAAATTCTCCAAAGTGCCGTTCGACGGAGAATTAGATCCTCCGCAAAAAGTGTCCCTCTAATTATTTTCGCAAAGCCAATAGCTTAGCCGTGGCAATCGTTAGAAGGTGATCACACTTCTGACCGTTGTAATTTAAAGAGGAAATTTTTTTGCAGAGAAACAAAAAACAAAGAAAAAACAAAAAAAAAAAACAAATCGTGTCTTTCCTGAGTTATTTGAATAGGAAAACTTCCTTTCAGAGGTATCCTTTCGAAAGGATTTCTTCGTCGGCCTCATTGATTCATGGACCGTTAAAAAAAGGCGCCGATTTTGAATCGTTCGGCGAAACTATGATCGATAGATTTCAACGAGTAGGAGAAAAATGAGAAGCAAGGTTCGATTCGTTATCTCACGGTCTTCCCCGAAGACCCGATCGAACTAGCTGTTGTTTAGCATAAAAGGCTGTCAAGATCAATCAGCGCGACTATATGGCACGTGTCCTTTCACTGGTGGGAGAGGCTGACCGAGATCGGTATATAAGCATCATCGAGTCAAGATCGGATTATCACATCTCAGATTTGGCGCCGAACGCGAAGAAGAACGAGGACGATAAAATATGCAGACCAAGATACTCCTCGGGGTAGCATTCCTGCTCGCATCAGCCCAGGCTCGACCAGGTCAGAAATTTTTCCACCGATTTTTACCCTAGTTTTTAAAATATTGCGAAATTTTTCAGCATCCCGAGTGCATTGTCATTTCTCCCATTGTCTGCGGACTCGAAATTGAACCGCCGATTTAACGGTTTATTGTATTCCTATTGTTTAAGGTGGATACGGCGTGAAGGGAGGAACCGGAAGTCACGGTAGTGCTCATAGTAAGTTTAGCGAATTATTTATACCATTGTTCGATCAGCCGCGTTAATCGTAACCGTCCGGATCATTCCGGACTGCGAATTCCGATATTCGACAGTCCATAAGTCGCCGTCGACGGATAAGCCATGGCTCTCATTCCGCAATCATTCATCGTTCCCTTCTTACACACCCTTCTATACGCCAGCAATTCTCGCCACCCGGAGATCCTCGTTGGTAACGGTAAGAGAGAAGACCATTCTTTGCACGGAAGATCGAGTGGAGAGTACACGGTCCTTTCATCAGGACCAAAAAACTCAAATCCTGGGTCAAAAACTGTGAAAATGTGACCTTTGTGGTCCTGGAAACATTTTCGAGCCCGGTGTGCATCTCCTGGTTCCGAAAATGACCGGGTCTCACTTTGCCATTCGATTTCTCCTCAGGTGCCGCGTCAGCGAACGCTGCTGCCAGTGCAGGATCTGGTTCTGGTTCAGGATTTGCCGGGAGTGGATCGAACGCGGACGCTCAATCCGGAGGGTTTGGTGGAGCCGGTTCTGGCAGTCTTAGTAAAAGCGACGCTAGTGCCAGCGCGGGAGCCGGGGGTCATGGTGGAGATGGAGGAAAGCTGGATCTAGGAGGCCCGAGTGTTCCTGCTTCGGTTATATCCTCGGAACACGGGCACGGCCATGGTCACGGGGGAGTAGGACCGGGAGCCGCGATCGGTGAAGGATCTTCAGGGTTCGGAGGCGGGAGTATCGAGTCGGGAATCAATGGACAACACAACCATGGATCAGGGGGTCCAGGCTCGATCGGTGAAGGTGAATATCCCATTTTCCCAACGTGAATAGGAGCCGAAATGACTCCATGCATGGTCATAACTGCATTCTGACTCGCTAGACTATGTCTCAACCAATGTTCCTCATCGTTTTATTGCTCGTCAGGACTAGGAGAGGGATCCCATCACCACGGTCACGATCATCAGCACGGATCCCATGAAGGAATCCATGGAGGTCTGAATTCCGGTTCTCAGATATCCGGAGGATCGAATCTGGGACATGGGGTATCCCAGGGAACCGAATCCGGACATTCGGGTAGTTCGACAGGTGGACATTCCTCAGGATCCGGACATGGACAAGGCTCGGGATCTCTGGATCAATCTGGCCTACTTATCGATCCAGGATTCTCAGTCCATCCTGGAATCGGTTCATCAAACGGCGGCGGAGTGCATGGAGGATCGGGAGTGGGACATAACGGCGGATCTTCGGGATCAGGAGGACTCCACGGCCAAGGAGAATCCCAAGGCGGTGGTATCGGTTCCCACGGAGTGATTCATCCGGCAGGAAGTGGTTCTTCAGGATCTGCGATCGGCGCGGGAGGAGCTGGAGGATCAGGAAGTCATGGGGGCATCGGTGTGACCGGAGAACATGGTCTTGGACACGGAAAGAACACTGGCTCTGGAGTTTCAGGGGTAGGAATCGGAGGTGGTGGTGGTTTCGAGTCCGGTTCTGGTTCTGGGTCAAAGAGCGAGTCCTCAGCCTCCAGTTCCGCGGGTTCAAACGGAGCTGGAAGCGGTTCACAGTCCGGTTCCTCGTCAGGAGCCCACGGAGGTGATTATCATCTTGTGTAACCGATAATTTACCATCGATTTTTCCTATTCATATAAAAAGAGGCTTTATTCATTTCGTAAAGGGAGCGAGAGCGGATCCAGCAGCTACAGCCAAGCTTCGAGCGGAAGTTCAGGGTTCGGTGGAAGCAATAGCGACAGTGGTAGCAAGTCGTGGAGTTCTGGAAATGGTAACGGCGCCTCATCCTATTCCAGCAGCAGCTCTAACAGTGAGTCATTGAAATTGGTCATTTTCAGGAATCCAGTTCCGAATGGAAATGGAAATCTTTTTTTCGGTTCCTTTAATTCCAAACCTTAAAAAAAAAGAGATTTCACACTTTCTTTGTCATTTATTTCCAGGCTGGTCTGGAACTCGACCAGTCGGAGTCAAGGGCCACTAAAAAGAAGAAGAAGAAGAAGACGAAGAGTGGTTAGATGGATCGTTGCAAGTTATCGATACACGCGACGTGTATAGTCCTAATAGCTACAACAATTCTAATTTCATAAATAGTTCGCAGACATGTGTAATTATTGCCCTTGAGCGGGGAGCTACGGCTCGTATCAGTCATGAATAATTCTGCATTACCATTGTGATAAATAAACACGTTTTGAATAAATTACCTGGCTACGTTGTTCTTGAGGGGGAAAAAAAAAACAAAAAAGACGAAAGATATATTATCATAATTCATAGGATTAGAGAAATTGGTTATTAGAACGGAAACGGTGTGTTTCAAGAATACTCACCTTCGAACTTGGAGTTGACTGTTCAAGAAGCAGATGAGAACATAATGATGATATAAACTATTGAACTTCCCAAGATCTGTAATGTGAATTGGTCCAGTTAAATTATAACGAATCTCGTACCGAAAATCTTGGACTCGAAGTGCGGTGCCGAAAACCATTCTTTCGATGATATCTCGATAACCGTTGACGATATCGAGATAATAGTGAATATCGATAATGAAGTCGATTAAATTATCTATACAAAAGTACGATATATTTTTTCCGTATCTTCATTGGTTGAGCTGTAATTTAACGTGGAACGTGTGTGACTGATTATCACATTTATTCCAGGCCTCGATGAAATTCAATTTTCTTAGTCTAAAAATACAGCTAAACCAATAAAGATACGGGAAAAATGTATTCCATCTTTTGTATAGGAAATTTAATTAACTTCATTTTTTGTATCCACTTTGATACCCGTATCGTTCACGGTTATCGAGATATCGTCGAAAAACTGGTTTCGAGTACCTTTCTTGACAATCCGTTTCATATTCACCGAAAGTAATATCGTGGAGTCCAATGGGAAAATTCCGTAAGCCGTGTAAGTGTGATCTTCGTGTAGCAGCTGAAGTAAGAATTCTTGGAGCTGAAACGAATCGAGAAACGAACATTTTCGTATCCCTTAATGAAACGAGAAAATCTTTTGGATTCGATCTCACCTCTGCCTTGATATCCTCTCTCCTCACTGTCGCCAATAATTTCTGAATTATCTGTCTGGTCAGTTTAGCCTGCATTGCGTAAATTCGTGTCATAAAACAGGTAAGCGGTCGTCGAAAAATTTTCGGAAAGCATATATCTTTACCTCGTTCGCAGCCTTCGAGACGTTCAGAGAAAGCAACGAGACGGGATAAGCGGCGATGACCATCCGACTTAGGAAAAAAATGTATTCCTCCTGGTAGGAATTTATTATCATCATTGGATTACCTAATTTCTCCACGATATTATAGATCCATGTAATGAATACGTAGAAGGAACAACTAACGGATAGTAATATCGGCCATGAAAAGAACTCCGATACGTCTCTGGACACCTCGTAAAGCGTCGTGCGAATCGTGATGAATAATTCTAGAGGATCGAGCTGGCTTTTCGTCGACGAATTGAAATCGCCGATTAACGATTCGGGGGGTAAATTACGCGGCAATTCTTTCAGTTTAGACAAATTATTGTTGTCCCGTCCGAGTTCCCCGGCAAGGAGCCCCAGGACTACGGAATATTCGACGATGAACCAATAGACAACGAAGGTTGATATAATTTCCCACGACCAGCTTAGAATTTGGTCGGAATCGAGGACCGATTGGTAGATATAAATCGTCCACGAAAACGCGTTGAAAATTACGTGCGAAGCGAGGATTGCGAACATCGTCTTGTCGTACGGCGAGTTTTCCTCCGTGCCGGAGAGCAAACGATCTACTTCCAAGAGTCTGTTCATAACGGATATAGCCTTATTCCGTCTAAGGGTACAGGAGATTATGACGACGTTTGTCGCAAGGCATCTGACGATGAGTCCCAGCAGTTTGATCTCGTCATCGAAGCCCGTGTGTCCGAGGCGAGAGAACGCAGACGGCGATGCGAATACAGTTATGAATTGATAGAGGATAAAAAAGAGGATATTGTACGCCGTTCCGATTTTTGAAGAGCGAAAACCCCTCAGGAGCCAGGATTCGCCGGAGTTTTTGAAAGACGTACTGATCCGGTAAGAGAACGGAGCTAAACCGAAGATCTTCACGCCGTAGACCAACATCGTCACTATCCAATGGAGCTTCATTTCAGACTTGTTCGAAAGCAGAATCATGATCGCTTTCGAATGATCTAGTAATCGAAGGAAGATCGGTATCGCAATTATCTCGGCTGAACACACCGTCGATCTAACGTCGATATTTAGAACGGCCACTAGATTTTTGAGGAGCGTTGACGATCCTCTGTAGCTTCTGTCGGACTGGGAATTTCGAAAGCTCGCAACGTTTTCTCGTTATATATGCGGCGATGTTGGGAATCGATAAGAAAACCAATGACCATTAAGTTTTATCGAGTAATCGCGGATTAAACGCGTCGCATGTCGTTAGGAAATTGTCACGATGCATTTGAACGCGATCTGATCGTCGAAGATCGTTATCACCGATCGATAACCCAGGCTTTTAAGATATGGGATGATACTGGTATCATTTCAGAGATTAGAGTGATAACAGAATATCGGATTCAATGGATTATTTCTATCCGAACTTTTGCTCGATGTAGAAGATGAGCAAAAATCGGTATATCGAAATGCTGCGGTAAAAATTGACCGAAATCCATTCATATCACGAATCCACAATATCTTACCCAGTCAAAAGGATTCGCATGTGTCATATGACGAATGATTGACTTTCGAGAAGTTTCTCAACCCACCACCGATCTAGATATCAAATTAAATCGTTATCAAAGCCAGAAAAAGCGCGTCCCGCGTTACGCGAGCGTTAGACGGGTTGCCTGTCTTCAGGCGGATCGGATCATAGTCACCCGCATCGTAGACGATCATAGTTTTCCATAGGAAGTCCCTAATTACGTGGAAAGTACATACGGACTGTATTAACGATTCTCCGAATGTCAGTGGGTTCAGGATTTACTCGTAAATTAACAAACCCACCAATTTCCCTAACTAATACTTAAATTTCCGACGTTATCTCATCCGCCTTTACGACCTCGACTCAATCCTTCGGCGCGAGTTAATTGTTTGATAATTACTAGGCTTGGTCATCAGTCGCAGGGACCTTGCCAATGAACCCGCGATGGTCAGAGAGCAGGATAAACCAGTTGGAGGACAATTCTCCATCGTGACAGCTGACTAATACACGCATCAAGGCTTGATGATATTTGCTTAATATTATTTTTTTAACAAATCGCTACCGGTCAATCCGTAGAATAAGGTCGTAGATGCCTACCATCACGCGGCTTGATACGTTCACGTTTATAGTATTCTGTACGGTACACATACGGCGAGGTGGTTCCCGCCTCAATTACGCGTATTATTTGGACACCCTACTTGCTTTCGAAATCCGGTATAAAACTGGAGACGAAAGCCGATGGTCATTCAGTCACATGACAAACGTCCAACGATCAGCGAAGAGGAGTCGAATCATATCACGTTATCAACGTAAAGTGGGAATTTGAAGAGAGGAAAAAATAGAAAGAACCAGTGGATGTCGACTTCGAGTAGCCTTATTGTCTTCTTTATTCATTTATTTGCTCCTTCAGTTGATTTTGTTGTAGTTTTTTATTTTCTTTGCTCTTCAACTTCTTCTTCTTCTTCTTATTCTTGAACCACCGAAATGAAGAGGGTCCTTATCTTCTCCCTGTTCATCGTATCTGGTGAGTATCATTTCCATTTTGTATATTATTTACAGTTGCGTTACTCGTTCATTGAAACAGTTAAGAATAGCGAATAAAAAATGAAAATTTATGACGTATTACGCAATTGTTTGCACAATCACACTTACGCCTATTAGCGTCTCTCGCTACTCGCTCAGCTACCGAGCTAAGTTTGCAAAAAATTTGAATTTCAAATGAGCCAGGCTGCGGTTAAACACGCATCGAGATTTTGAATTTCATATCAGTTTCCGCCAATTTTATATCTGCGTTTGGATAATCCATCATATCCGCGAACAGCGAAAGTTTTACGCAGCTCTCAGTCAATGAATGACAATTTCTCTCGTCGATAATTATTCACAAAAATGAACCGGAATTTTTTTTCTTCAGCTATTTCGGACTCAGGTTTTTACTTCCCTGACCAGATATCAGCGCACGCTGATAGCCAGAGTGGGGCTAGGGTCGACGGCTATGGAAATTCACAATCGAATAGCCAGGGCCACGCTAGCGTCCAGGGAAATTCAGCTGGCCCCAACGATTATCCCCTGTACGAGCAACAAGGCCAGGGTTACGGCGCTGGTGGATCAGCTAACGCCAACAGCCAATCCACTGCCCAGGGGAATGCATATGGGAATAACAATTACCAAGAAACTGGACCAGGGTAAATGACAAATAAAATTACCAAACGCGTGAGCGGAGATTTAAAAACCGTATTTTAAACAGGTTTGCTAATCAGGGAGGTCAGAATTCATACGCTCAAAGTCAGTCGTCAGCTCAAAGCCAGGGCAACGGCGCGCTGACTAATTCCCAGAGTAATTCTCAGGCCCAGGGGTACGGCGGCAATTCGCAGAGCCAGAGTGCGTCGCAGACGCATTCGAGTGGATTCAACAACGAGATTCCGGGTAGTCCCTTCACTTCCGTATCCGGTTCAACTTCTAACAGCCAATCAAGCGGGCTGTGGGGTTCGAGCGCTGCTAGCGCCGCCAGTGCCGCGTCGACTAGTTTCGTAGGGGGCATACCGATCGCTAGTGCAAGCGCCGCTGCTGCCTCAGCAGCGTCCGGTCCAGGTGGTTCGTCAGCCAGTAGCGCCAACAGCGCCTCTACCTCAAACATATCCAGGGGCATCCCAAGGCTCCCTGGCAACTGGTATCCCAGATTAAGGATGGCAGAAGATGTCTCCACCAGCGGGGAATCCCTCAGTAGTGAAAGCAGCAGCAGCAGCAGCAGCGAGGAGGGTAGATTTCCTTACGAACACGAAAAATAGACCGTTTGCTCAATGTACTTTGACTTAAGGCTTGAAACGAGAGTTTCGGTGATTGCGTAACGGGGATTGATAATATCGACGTGTTTATTGGACTTGAAAGGGGAAAAGGGATCGCTTACAATCCTCAAGAATATCATTATTTTCGATCTTCCTTACACAGGCTGGTTAATTTTATGAACAATAATCCTGACTCGGAGCTATTACACGTATATACACTATACATGGTATGTAAATTCTGTATTAAAAAGACAAACACTCATCGTTATGGAATAATAATTGATGAATGGCTTACGAGACTTGAGAGGCCCGAGGCGAGTTTGTCGAAAGTTATAATGATAAATCGTATCTTTGTTAGCACGAGTTTATTATTTATTGTAATCGGCAAGTTTTTATATAATTCTACGATATTTTTACGTATTAATGCATCATGAAATACACACGGAAATGTTTTATTTATAAACGAATAGAATGGTTAATGCTTGTCCCTTCCCCTTCCTCTTGTTCGGCGCTCGATTCACATCTGCACAAACCTCAGAGGTGAATAATATATCAATTGGGTTTTTACATCGCATTCAATACATGAGGTAGTTGAGTAATTCTTATTTCATTCTCGGAATAGACGCAAGACGCAAGACTTCGACTACATCATCGCGTCAATGTCACTGTCACTCAGTCAAGGATCGAGGAAGCAAAGCGTTCAACGATGCGATTTTTTTTTCTCTCACTTTTTACTTCCATTTGGAAATCCTTCGAAATGAGGCGGAAGCTTAAATTCCCCCGGTAAATTTAAAACGGTACACAAGTTATCAGCGGTGGAAAGTATGAATATCTTCAAACGATTGCCACGGCTAAGCTATTGACTCTGCGAAAATAACGAAGGGGACACTTTTTGCGGGGAATTTAATTCTCTGTAAAACGGAAGTCAGCAAAATTTCGTATCATCGAACCCGGCTGAGTAATAACGATAAAAGAGAAAAAAACAATTTTGTCTTTCCCATGCTGTTTTATTGCCGAAACTTATAGCTCGTTTTTCGAGGATAGAAGTGTGGAAAAAAAAATATTATTATCGCCGTTTAGGAGCTTGTATTTATGTGTATAATGTAATTCCTATATAACTATGATATTGTGTATATAAATTGCGTATAATAATTATAGAGAATTGTGGAATAATAGCGTGATAGATTAAAGATCGTCGATTACGAGCGTATCACGCGATTTAATAAGGAAGAAGAGATGGAGAGAGAGAGAAATATGAAAAAAAAAAAAAGATATATAATTCTCGACTAGACTGTAAAAATAATTGCACATAAACGTACTACGTATCGAAGCGTATCTACAAGCTCTGTACAGACTCGCGACCTTTGGTCCGCCTTTCGTATGCACAAAGAATTTCAACATTTATAAATACGGTCAAGATAATAAGAAAAATAAGAAAAATGACTAAAAAAAAAAAAAAAGAATAAATAAAAGAATAAATTGCGAAACACAAAGAAAAAAACAAAATCAAGCTGAGAGTAGGTAGATTAGATGATAAAGACCGCGATCTTGCAATTTTTCACGATTTTTATTGCCAATATTTATACCAAACGTTGTGGGAATAAAAATATCGATGAAGATGGTAAGAAAAATAGAGAGAGAGAGAGAGAGGAGCCTTCGAATCTCATTTATACATATGGTCGGCGAAGGTGATGGTATATACATACGCCTATATGTATGATGTGTGTAATAATCCATTCTAATAACAAGATAATTACTTATATTTATATACACAAGTATTCCTGGACATTATTATATATCCTTGTCTAGCCTACATAATGTACTACGTTGTAATCTCAAGGCTCGTTATATGTGTCAGCTATATCCGAAAACACTGTATAATCAATCCATGTATCTATATAGTAGGTGGAAATGGATTTAGGCCATCATTTGTACCTGGTAAGTGAACCGAAACCACTATTATATATATCCGCACGAGGTTTTTCACACACTGATTTTGTGTGGCCAACAAAACGGCGATTTTTAATCTAAAAGGTCGCACAATTATCTTCAGGTTCTCATATTCTGCTCCAAAACGGTTAAAACACAGAAAAATGAAGAAAAAATTGAATTTTTTGATTTCATATATGTCACTTACGACCTTATTGTATTGTTTTATTATTATTTATCACAGGCATATATAGGCGTGTTCGTTCATATACGAAGGTTGAATATGGTCATCGTTTTCTGTACACACCTGCAGTACGTATACTTGTTACTATTTATATATTTACCTGTTTCATTTGCCGGCAGCATTATACGAATATGTTATGTGCAAAGGCGTAGGCCCTCAATGGTCATTTTTATTTGCAGGTACGTCAACATCGATATTAATACATGTATACATGATTTTTTTATTTATTTATTTTTTTTTTCTGTCCATTGGGATCGATGATCGTAAAGATAATTTGAAAACCTGTATATATACACGCATAAACATTGACCAATCGTTGTATCGCGTGACGTATACACATATTGTTCATATTTACGACATCCTTGACCGTCAGATAAATCAATGTTACACGCATCGTTAAATACTTTTCAATTATTAATTAACTGATAAATTCGATATCTGTTAATTTGCAAAAAAAAAAAGAAAAAAAAAATCTGCAACCGTCAGAACTTAGATTAGGGTCCATTTTTTGGGGTGGACTAACGAAGATTCGTTCGTACCCGAAATATACTATATCCTGATATATTATATCCGTACAGTACTGTAATAAAATAAAGAATATTAATAATAATAAATAGAAATAAAATCTAGTCATTTGAAATTAATAAATAGTTGTATAACTACGCCAATGAAAATCGTACAGTACCTGTATTCCTGTCTACCTACCTACCAAGATCGCTTAATTGACACGTAAATCCTCATCACTGTTTACACCGAATGGAAACTACGGCGTTGGAAATCCCTGAAGGAATATACTGTGATCACTATTACTATTATTATTATTATTATTATTATCATTATCATAACTAGATGTTAATAATTGTTTGGAATATTATTATTAATAGCAATTAAATAATGATTACATATTAATAATAATAATAATGATAATAATAATAATAACAGTGAATACGATCGATCGTTGATTTATTTATTTATGAGCTAGTGGAAAAAATTAAAAATTGATTCATCAATATTCGTGTCACAATTAATTTTTATTATAATTATAATCTGAATCATGTCTATATATTTACAGAGTTTATCAAAGATTTCTTTTCGTTTTTTTTTTCTTAACTTTCGTTCCGATAATATACCTTATATACCTATGTATATATGTATATGTATATCACATCGTTTTATTCAGATCAATAATAATAATAATAATAATATTAACAGTATGTAAAAAAATTTTATCCGCGATATCAAATATTATATTATTAAAGCTAATTAACTAATTAATCAATTATTCAATAAACGTAATATAATTTCTTCGTTTCTTGATCTACATTTATTTATTATTAATGTATATCGTGATTCTTGTTGCTCCTCGATCGTTTTGTTGAAAATAATTATTTGCGATGATAGAAAAAGGGATTTATATCAGCTTAAGGGATTTTCCCCGCGGTCACTTTGTAAGATCCTTTTCCAGTCGAGTCTATGTTAACGGCACTGCTGCTGTATACACCCTTAGCATCGTCTACGGTACCACTTTCGTTCGCACCCTCGTCGGCGTCACCGATACGTGAAAAGATACTGAAAATTGATGAAAATACGAATTGAATAAGGAATCGATAAATGAGTTTGGTTAAAAAAAAAGAAATGCGATAAAAAACGTTCCAAAATTGATTATAATAAATCGTTATGAATCGAAAGAAGACATTCGGAGGTTTGAAATTACGTTACGATTCCACAAGCGAACGCTGACCGAAAGTGAAAACTATAAACCGTTGCGACGAAAGTCAAGAAAGAGTCTAAAAATTTGAAAAAAAAAATGAAAAATTAAATTTGTTGAAAATAAGAGAGGAACGAAGATTTCAACTTACTTGTATCCAGGTCCACCACTGGCTCCCCCTGCTCCAGCATGAGCATCGGCGCTACTCGAAGCTGTTGCTCCGGATCCTCCATATCCACCCGAACCTCCGTAGCCTCCTTGACCTCCGTGGCCTCCATAACCGCCTCCAAGACCTCCAAGACCTCCAAGACCTCCGTAACCACCGCTTCCTCCTAAACCATTGCTACCCCCATGGCTTCCACCGCCTCCACTGCTACCTGCGTTGGCTCCTGCGCTCGCGGATGCCTGAGCATTCGCATTCGCATTCGCATTCGCGCCACTGGAACCGAATCCACTGCCTCCTTGACCTCCCTGGCCTGATCCTCCGTAGCCTCCGTTAGAACCGCCATATCCTCCTCCTTGACTTCCAGATCCTCCGAAACCACCGCCTAGACCTCCGGAACCTCCGGAACCTCCGTAACCCCCGCTAAGACCTCCGGAACCTCCGTAACCCCCGCCATGACCTCCGGAAGTGCCGAACCCTCCTCCTTGACTTCCGGAACCACCATGAGATCCGCCTTGGCTTCCCGCGCCGCCGTAACCACCTCCTAGATTTCCGGATCCTCCTGAACTACCTCCGTAACTTCCCGAGCCACCGAATCCTCCGGCACCAGAACCTCCGTAGCCACCGCTGTGGCCTACGCCTTGACCTAAAGCTCCGCTATGACCTCCGGCACCAGTTTCACCGAAACTTCCACCATGACTACCTCCCGAACCGCCTCCCAAACCGCCGTTGTAACCGCCGCTTCCTCCTGCTGGATTTGAAGAACATTGTGATTAAGTATTGATTGGAAATTGCAATTCAAGGTCCTCGAAGATGTAGCAAGCCACTTTTTTTACCTCCAGCGCTTGATCCGGCGTTAGAACTGCTTCCACCACCGCTTCCGAATGCTCCGCCAGAACCTCCACCCCCGTATCCTCCGCCGGAACTTCCGCCCCCGTATCCTCCGCCGGAACTTCCACCCCCGTATCCTCCGCCAGCATTTCCACCTCCATATCCTCCGCCGAGACCACCGCCTCCGAATCCACCATTTCCACCACTGCTACCACCGTAGCCTAGACCTCCAGCTCCTCCATGTCCTGATCCACCGCCATATTGTTGTCCTTCGTCGAAGAAGATTTTCTCGCTGTTACCAAAGGCTACTGCATTGGCAGCCGCTTTACCCCCACCGGAAGTTTGAGTGTTCGTAGTCGTGATGGCCTTACTGCCTCCAGGACCACCGCCAGAACTTGAACTTGACGAACTACTTGATGAGCTACTGTACGCTTGGGAAACTCCACCCCCGTATCCTCCACCACCCCGTCTTTGACGGTGATGAAAATCTGAGGAGGAATACATGTTTTTGTGACACAGAATTCAGCGTACGTCGTTTTGTACCCAATGAAATCATTTTTTTTTCTTCCTTTGTTTTTGCCCACAGAAGAGAATTCAACCGCGTTTCCGGCTCGGGACCGTACAACGGTTTATTGTGACGATAACAAGAAACGAAAAAAACAAAAAGAATAGTAAAACGGGCGAATTTTATGCGACGAGTGTACGTTACCTTGAGCTTGAGCGGTGAGGGCCAGGAAGGCCAGAAGGCCGAAGATAGCTTGATGCCGACGCATGACTGACTGTGATCATCGCTCTGGCGGATTCTGGTTATATAGAGAGGATCTCCCCACATTCCCCTTCTTAATTATTGCAGAGGTAGTCAAGCTCTATTCTTCGGAATCATATTCGTATATGTTGTTTTAACTATACGACTGACTGACTGACCCAAGAGCGAGCATCAAGGCTGGGAAACGAGCCGTCTGACGATACTAGGATCGAGATACTCGGCGTATTATTGTTCTTTGAAAAAAAGCATGGTTTTTACCAGATTGTAAATCTTGGTCTGATAATACAATAATAGTAATGATGATCGACGGATTTGATCATCGTCAGATATAATGATGCGAGAGAAACCGTTATGTTAGTGTAATAGGCGATATATTCGATTTTATAAGCAGCTAAAGACGCGAGGCGTGATTCAAGGTTAGGTAGTTCAAAGAGATTGCAGATCTAGGGGTCAGACTGTACATACATACGTACAGTATTATCAAAGGCATTGCATTTCTGCGAAGATCAGCAAATCTGTCGCGAGAGGTTCGAAATTAAAATATCCAAATCTTATAAGGTATTCGTGTTTTTCTTTTCAAAACGTCTAAATCTTGTCACGAGACTATTAAAAACGTATTGAATCATCCTAATTGCGAATGAAAAAATTACGTATATTCTTCTCGTCGATTTTTGCGAGGAATACGATAAATGGATAAATCAATATCTGCATAATATCATCCGGAATGGATAACGATAACAAGATAAAGAGACGATAATTACATTATGTAGCGCGAAACGGAATTGCCGAATGATATAATTGTAAATCCCAGCTATAGGTGAGATTCTACGAAAATTTCATTACCTTTAATTTTATTTTTCTTCAGTACAAGTTTCTTAAATTAATAAGAATAGGTACAGCTACACGTATACAATACATACGTATGTACTTCTCTTTCGAATTACTGCGAACTGATAACAATCTCGGTTACCGGGACTTACCTTCGCAATTAACACAAGTGTGTATAGGTATACCTATAATGTATGTACTAATTACAACGCGATTAATATCAGGATATAGATGATAAAACTGTTTAGGATCGGTGATGCATTGGTAATCTTGTGGCAGGATTTTCCTAATCGACAAATTGATTTACAGTTGTATACATGATATACTGAAAATTCATTAAACGTTCTATTATCGCTGGGAAAAATATTCCGTTTTTACACAGCTAAAGAATAATAATAATTCGTGAGATTAGAACCGAGTAGATATACGTAGCCTTCGGGAAGTTCCACTTTTAAGTCTGATTTCAAATTCATCGTCAATTCGGTTCACTGTACTTTCAAGTACGCTGCCCATATAGCTACTGAATTGATTTTCTTGGTTATTAAATAAGCAAAGAAATAAACTAGGTACGCTGCTGGGTGTAACATATACATACATACGTATTTACTACTCATACATGTACCAGTCGAGCGGCTCGTTCTTTGTGAGAGTATAATTAACTGTAGAAACTTTATACCGCAAACCATAGACCTGCGTATCGTATGTATAGATCGTTTAATTTAAATATAGTGTGTGTGTGTGTGTGTGTTTCAAAGCCGGACTTCTAACACGAATTACGGTTTTTACCTATTCTTCTTACTTTTTTCATGCTCCTTCAGGCTTGCTTCGATCATACGTAATGACATCATGCTGGAATGACTCTGAAGATTTGTTACTAGATATAAATAAGACGTGTCTCTCTTTTTGTATGCTAGATATTTCGCGATTATCCTACAGTGTCTAAATGCGTTGAGTGTATTCCAAGAGTTCCTTGAATTCTGAAGAAATAACTCTCTTTCAGTGATCATTGATTGATCTATCTGTGATATTGAATCGTAAAACTCAAAGGTTTCAGAAATTCGAACTAATTATCGCCTCGATGTCTGCGGCTAAACTAGTTCCACTTGATAAAGCGTCCTATGAAAATCTATGGCTAATGGTGATGAGCTTCTCCGATGAGGGAGGAAAATTTTCGGTCCTCCTGACGGTAGGCAACACATCTTACGCCAGCGTAACGCGGGATTCTATATTTCAGGCTGTCGAATCGATTTTCTTGATTCTGGGAGCTTCTCCGCTAATCTTAACGCGCAAAATAACGGGAAAGATGAGAATAAATCATGAATAATAGGTTGCGAATTCTCCGATGAGCTTGCGGTGTATTTGTGCCATTCTATGGAAATCTACATCGATAAACTTCTTCAATGTGGGAGGAAAAGTTTCGACCCTCCTGACGGAAGGCAACACATCTTGCGCTGGCGTAATTGCTATTAAGAATTTGTACTCCGAAAATGGGAAAAAGAGATAAATGGATGAAGAGAAGACAGAGAATGAGGGTAAAGAATGAATTGAACCATTTCAATAATTCGAACTGTTAGTATCCAGCTCCGCCTAACTAGCGGCAAAATCAGTGCACACGTTCTAATTCGAACCGCGCGACTCATTTGAAGGATCGATTATGCCATCTGTATCACAAAAACATGATTGTTCGATATTTGAAAATTTGAATGTGTAGAATGTAGAATTTAGGATAAATCCGTATAATAATTGACTATTTGAATCTCCTGAGCTATACGTATGTAGAAGAATATTATATTTGAGGAAATAATTTATTCATCGATATTAATTAATGTAATAATATAATAAGGTAATACAAGAATATTACACGGTATAATATAATCGATATAAGTATAATAATCATAAAGGTTTGGGTAATAATAATTAATATTTATAATTATTCAATTATGCAGTTGATAATCGCGTTATTGTGATATTATAGTAATACATGTATATCTATGCAGCTGGGTGTAGTGAATTGGCATTAAAATCGATATCGTAATTAGCGTTATTAGTATTTCTTAATTAATTGATTATTATAAGTATGCAATTCCAAAGTGTATATAGTTTCGGGGCAATATTATTATTTTTCGTTTCTATCCACTGGAAAATCCTTCAGAATAAAACCGAAATAACGCATTTCATGAGACAGCTCAATGATCCGTGAGTTTTCTCATTAAAATAACGTAGGAATGACCTGATTTAATTTTTTTTTCCAATTGGAATTAGTCAGACTGTTTTATCCTGAAGTAATTCCAGACAGGGGTATAAAAATGGAATCAACATTGCCCTGAATAGTAACACCCTGACATAGAATGTGTAGGCGTGTGAATAAAGTCTGCAGAAATGAAAATAGCAACAACAACAAAAAAAAGTAATCAATAAGCTACAGTTTATTATATATTTTTTTTATATATTTATGTACCGATTAAAGTAAGCTTATTAACTCCACATTATTATTATTATTATTATTATTATTATTATAACCATACGTATGTTCACACTGAGATTTATTAGTCAATAATGATTATAAATACAATAATAATAATAATAATAATAATAATAATAATAATAATAATAATAAGCAAACTGCCAGCCACCGAAATTCCGCGTTTTAAATAATAATAGTAACAACGGATTGAGGAACAATAATTATACAGAAAAAAGAACAAACAAGAAGGAAAAAAACAATACTCCTTCGGATAAGTAGATAATTATCATTATTATATTATAAGCTTTGGATTTTAGAATATTTATGTATATAATAATATGGATTCAGTGATTATTTATATGGTATATTCGGTTTTACAGGTGATCGAAAATAGGAAAATATTTCTTCTCTTTTTTTTTATTTTTCTTTTCTTTTTTTGTTCTCTCCTTCTCTATAATCGTACCAAGCTCGGCTATGTATTTATTAACTAGGTAATATATATCTCACAGGCCTCGAGGAGTATCAGATTACAAATTTATTGGAATTTAGTTTCGAGCCTGTCGTCAAAAACAAACAAAAAACTAAAACTAAAAAAAAAAAAAAAAAAAAAAACAGACAAATTATTCAAGGAAATTAACAAAGAAGAAAGACTTCTGATTATTCAAATAAATCCGAGATTCTTTATCGAATTATTGTTGCTATTATTTGAAACTGAAGAATCGCCAGACTTCAATTAGTTTTCAGATATTCCTCGAAGTCGAAGAGCAAAAAGACGCTTTATTGTAGTGTTGTTTTAAACCAGCCGCTGCTTGAACGCTTCTTTTTCTATTAATCAATCTATCATCAGTCAAGATACAGTGAGACTCGGTAAAAATTTCAATAATGGATTACTTTAGAGTATATGTGTATTAGAAACCCTGAACTCAAAATGAAGCTCTTGAGCCTCTATCTTGGAAAAAAGCTCGAGCTCGAGCACTGCACTATTAGTTCAGGATTCTTAAAATATGTTCTGACATCTCTCCCAAGTTACACCTCTTGACGAGTTATTTATTTTCAATTTTTTAAATCTTTCATCTCGTTTTTTATTAGAAATTATGTAACTGGCTATCAAGCAGCAGTGATAATAATTAATAATTAGGTATAAGTAGTAATGACGCGATGCCACGTGGTGATTTTATCTTTTTTTTTTGTGTTTTTTCTCTTTTTTAACAATTACCATAATAATATGCGTATTGTGTGATTCAGGATTCGTATAGGATTCAAGGACGATTGTAATATTGTCTAAGGACGGTGCCCCCTGCTCCACAGCAACAGAAGTCAGAATCTATTTCATACTTTTCTTTCTATTTTCTAACTTTTTCGCAGTTTTTAAGCTCTGTTCCAACGACTTTATTCAATTCAAGATAATATGGGAGTTCAGGGTTGAATAATAAAATGAACTATACACTTTTTGGACGATTATTATTATTCAAACAACAGAAAAAGAGAAAAAAAAAAAAAACAATCTAGATTCTTCAAATTAACGAGAATATATCGAGAGGCTTTATTAAATAAAAAAAAAAAACAAGCTTTTAGCTATTGAAAATCGTAAATCAATTCCGAATGCTTTGAAATAAGGAGAAATTTGTGAAAAATTGTTTGATCGAACATTTTTTACGATTTTTATCGAAATATATTAGTAGTAGGGGGCGGACGCGAGTCAGGGACACAAAAGATCGATATTTGCGTAGTTCTCTTAATTTTTTTTTTTTTTTTTTAAGTATCTAGACTCTAAGAATGGATTAATTTCTCTTCTGGGATTGTCGGGCTCGTAGCAGAGGGTGCAGCTGAGGCTCGTCTCGTTGCTTCAGCTTCTCTCAATGCCTCGTCGAAACTTTGGGTCGAATTTGACCTCGATGGCACGACTTTGGTCTTTGATTAATTAATGAGAGGAAGAAAAATGTGTTAGTGATTTTTTTTCGGAGTCAGAGAAATATTCAAAGAATTATTTTCTCAATATGAAAAATATCGAGAAACTTGAATATACCTTGACGTTTTCGTAAGCAGAGCCAACCCTTTCTTCCAGGGACCGGAAGCTCTCTGAGTTACGCATTTGTCCCAACTTCATGGTAAGACCGCTGCTAAATCCTCCTAAAATGCTTGTAGTCTTTTCGGCTGTAGTTTTGATCACCGATTCTGTTTTCTGGAATCTGGAAACCGAAGAGAGAGAAAAAAAGGAATGAATAAAAACGATTGGGAATGAAATCGAGATATCGGACCGATTTTTTTCTCTCCATTTTTTGGATTTTGGTTTTTTTAAAATCAAAACTCACACTTGGCTCTCCTTCACGTTTCGCAGACCCTGATTAACGTCGTCCGTTAATTCCTTCCAAGCTCCGATTCCAAGCTTTCGTTTCAGCTCTTGAGAAACTTTGACTTTACTTGCCAAAACGTGTCTCAAGGTTTGGATCTCTTCCTCGACCTGTAAAACATCGAGAATAACAATTTTTTGAAATTCAACAAACCGAAAAGAATATTTTTTTCTCCTGTAGAAAACAGGGAACAAATAAGTGAGAGACAAAGTCGTTCATTTTCTCTTCTGATTTTTTTATTTTTATTTTTCAACTCTTTTCAAACTCGCCTTCGCCAATTCCGCGGTCCATTCTTCCCGGCGAAGTTCTCGTTCAGCAAGGAAATCGTCAGTCGGTGATAGGGGATCCCCGACGGAATGGGGAGACGCTTCTTCTCCTGTAAAAATATAAAATGACGAAAAAACGAGATTAGAAAGGCAGGGAAAAAATGCGATGAGAAATAAGAGGCTCCTTCTTTCTTCGTGAATTTACGTAACGATTATTTGGGAATCGATATCTTACATCATGTGTGTAACGTGCGTGTATACCCGAGTCCAATTATAAACTTGGAAATCGATATTTATTAATATTTTATGACCCCGAAACCCGTAGTGGTCGTGGTACCGCGTTTTCATGTCTTAAAGAAATAAAATCATTGATTTATCGATCCCAAAACGGCGAAAGACCGAACAGAACTAGGCGTCTTTCGGAAGAACTGTACGGAAATGGAACGGGATCAGATTTCACGTTGATACGTTAATTTCTTCATTTTGAAACCGTTCGATCGATCGATTTCTAAGAACTTCTTTCCGAATTTTCAAATTCTCCAAGATGGCGGACAAAAGTTCAAAAAATTGTTCGATTCCTAACGGTTTTTTCAACTTTTTGTTTTCAATCCAAGCTTAAGACCTTTGAATTTCACAATACGAGAAAAGTACCTTTAACAATCTCGAGAAACTTTTTGTAGTTCTGGCTGCTGCTAATCTTGGCCAGATAGGGTTTAGACAAATCCTGAAAGATGACCCTAACGGATCTCTTCTTTTTCTTCGTCGTGCCATTACTACCGCTAGAATTATTGCTAAGTTTAAAATGTCTGTTAATAATTCCGTTGCTATTGTCCCTCGTCCCTAAACTGCCTGTCGCCCCTGACAAGTCCCTAGATTTCTTTTCCTCGTTACTCTCCTCCTCGTTTTTAGAATCGTAAAAATCTGTCTCGACCGATAAACAGTACATCGAATCATCGACAACTATTTCTTCAATATCACCGCTAGACCCTCGCCAACAATGAACAACTATTTCATCGCTGTCACTGAGCTCGTCAATATCGTCAAAACTCGGTGTAGCCGCTACGTCGCGGTAATAAACGTCCTCTTCGTACTCCAGGGACTCGAAATCGTTATCGTTCGCATTATCACACGTTGCTGTCGCGTCCGGGACACACGAAGTCGTAGAAGAGTCAAAACTACCGTTATTATCACTATTGCTATTATTATTACGAATATTGTCAAGAACTGAAGTAGAATTTGAATTCAAATTCGAATTTGAAAAAGAAGAAAACGAGAGATTCTTCTCCCGCTCTTCTTTACCGACAATTTCGATTTTCTCCTTCTCGGACATTATTATTATTCACTAGGTAGTTATTTAACAACTTAGGAACACAATATGGTTTATTTTTTCTCCCTTCTGTCTAACAAACATTCAACCGTTTATCGACATAGGAAAAAATCGTTTCGTTGTTTATTTTATTTTATTTTTTTGTTAAATACATATACATATCGAGTCTAATACGATATAATACGGTGGCGACTGGCTAAAACTCCGGACTACTGCCCCCCGCGCGAAAAGGTATATGACTGCAGCAGTTAATAAGAAAGAGAATGTCGAGATATTGGTAGGTAGACGTATACTTTGCTTCGTTCGGGCAGGCAACCAGCTGAACTTCTTTCGCTGCCGTTCGTCACGACTGGTTATAGGTATAGGTGTATACCAGCGCGTAATCGTAACCCCGTAACACTGGTTGTAACAACAACTGCTTCTTATACTTCTTCTTCTTCTTCTTCTTCTTCTTTCTTGAAATAATAGAATAGAAGTAGAAGAATGAGAAGTGTTATGGGATATACAGAAAATGAGGAAACCTCTTCTTTCCCTCTCTTCTCTCTCTCTCTCTCGCTGCCCATGTACCGTAAGCTTCGGGGTATACGATATCGTGTTCTAGTCTTATAGTCTGGACTCTAGTCTATCTTATGAACTGTATAGAAACTCATAGAGTATAGCTGGTGTATAATAAGACTCTATCTATTAGAAACTATCATTCTATAACGGGGTTAACTCCCTCCTTCCCATGAAATATCATTGTCCGGTTTTCTACCTATCCGTAATTACCGACGGAGTAAAAGAATAACGATGATCGAGTATATTTGTGATTTTTATATATTTTGAAAGCATATTATAATTTCAGCGGATTATTTCAGCTATACTTTCTCTCTATGTAGCGGTTTCGTAAGTATTTCGAATTTCAAGAGACAGTACGTACCGGTGCAGCACTGTACTGCAGTTTTTATTACACTTGAGTGTATAGGAGTTGTTTCTTTGTCGTTTTTTCAACGACCGAGTGAATTGAACTGACAATTATCTGGACCGGACTGGACTTGACGCAGGAACAGGCAATAAGAAGAAAAAGAAGAGAAATCGGTACGTATAACTATAGAGTATATCGTGTAGCGTGCAAGCAGGCTATACTTTCAGTTGCGAAATTAACGAAACGGTATAGATATCCATACAAGTATCCATGTAAATTGTGATAATTGCTGTGATAATTGCAGTATTATAACTATACATATACTTGCAGGTTCGCAGCGAAAAAAATAAACAGTAGATATTTTGAGGGTAGATTCCCCGCGATGATCTAAGGATAACTTTCCTTTACCAAAAATTCGAGGGACGAATAGTTTCCGAGCTACGGAAGATCTTAATTGACCAATCGCAGAGCGTATAGGTCGCATGGATGGGGCACTGCGTAACTCGCAACTGCAGTTGCGCCACCTATAAGTTTTGTGATTGGTAAACTAAGATCTTCCGTAGCTCGGGAGCTATTGGACCCTCGAATTTTTGGTAAAGGAAACTTAGTCTTAGAATTCGACGGGGAATCTGCCCTCGAAATATGTATAATATGCGCAAAAATTGTAACGATAATTGATGAATAAATGAATCGGGAATGCGGAAGATTAAGGAGGAAGTGGTTTGGTGCTTTATTCACGTGTAAACACGCGACTGTTGCAGCGGCAACTGGTAACAGTGGGAGGAACTGTATACATACTTGTACAAGATATACATGTGAAAAATACATATGCAGACAAGATTTGAGTGCTATGAGTCACTAACTCACTCTCTATCTATCTATAGTATTGGTATATTTGTGTATACGCAGCTGTGGAGGTGTATGATACGCGTTGATCGGTCAGAATTCAATACACCGTATATTACGTATATTGTATACATAGACAACTAATCATTAGATACAGATAGACAGATAAATAGATATAAATATCAAGCAGACAAGAATCTGAACTATATAGTAACCAGGATCAGCGAGAACTACTACTCAGAGTTACCGAACCGTGAAAAATTCACTGACTGTTTCATATTTCATTTAGAATTCCTTATTCCGTGTAAGAATATAACACATTTCTTCTAAATTTATGTAACGTGAACACATCTTTGAACGACGCTGCTATATTAATACTAATTGCTTACTTTACTCTTCGACTACGACTATACATACGTATTATAAATCGTGATGCAAACGATTTTACATAAGTTTAAAAAGGAGGAAGAAAGAAGAAGAAGAAGAATGAAAGAGTTAACGGTTATTTTTCTTATTATTTTTTGTTTTCATTTCCTCCTTACGTTCTTCGTACGTTATTCTGTAATACAAACATTCGTCGACCGATTCAGAGCGGTCGTTATATCGAACAAACAAAAAATGATGATACTTAAAACATCGGAACCGAAAGACGACGTACCAACTATCGTAAATAAACAGAATTGGAAACAATTGTGTCGCGTCGTCGCGAAATGGTCGCCAGTTGTTTATTATATCTATACCAATAACCTTCCTCGTTTATTCTCGCGTCAGTTCTCACCGGGATAGTTTTGTAGGTTATCTTTTTCGGGAAATACAATAGGTATACCGATGCGATCAGAATTCATGAGGAATTCGACCAATTGTTGCATCGAGGGCATTTCGATAAAATTTTATACAAATATAATACAACGCAACGACTTAATACATCGTAATCGTAACGGTCGTGGGAGTTAGAAAGTAAAACAGTAATACGTAATGAAGGAATATGCATAGGAACTGTTTTTAGCATCGTTATAAGAGGCGGTGCGCGGTGGGTGGTTGACCTGTCAATGACAGATCCTGTACAACAATATGCGTATGATTATAGAGGAAATTAATCGTTGTTATTTAAACTCCGTCTTTCCTTATATTTTCTTATTTTAGTATTGGCCGCTAAATTATATTCGACTAACCTGTAGGTACGGCGTTCATATTTCTTCAGCGATTTTTTTCCGTCTTTTCTAGTCTCCTAGTCAACGTCTTCCCACTCTTCTTTGATTTGCAACAGTGGATAAATGGACGGAGGCAATTATTAATCACGGGAACACCGACACGATCGTGCGAAACGATAACATCCGATTATTGCTATATTATAGATGGATATGTTTGACTAGATTTTCTGTAAAACTAACGACGTGACGTGTTATAAAGAGGTATCGATGATACCCACTCAATGCTCTGTTTTCCTCTCTTTATTTCTCTCCTACCAAGTCCCTGTTTCCGTCTCTTTCTCTCTCGCTCTCTCTTGTAGCGATAGCACTGCCGCCAACTGCGCGGTGTCCGAGATCAATGCCTTCTGGATTAAATTTACTAACGCAACGCCGACGGAAGCTACATCGCGCGGCACTTTTTGAAAGTTATTTTAGCCCTAGAAAGCAGTGATAGAAAATGACGCGAGATGGCGGCGCGACTCGGCGCGCTATGATGTTTGAATTTCGTTTTTTTCGATATTGGAAACGATTTTCCTACAACAAATAAAATGTTTTTTCTCCCCTCAACCCGGAAAGCAGAATTGCATGATAATAAAATGTTTCTGCCGATTCTGGACAGTTAAAACTAAATTCTTATGATACATGATGATGCATTGCGATCTTTCAGAGTCATCGATTGATTTTATATCTAAAATTGACTATAATAAATGTAATAGATCACCGAAAGAGTGTTTGAGTTCCTTTTATAAGCCCGATCGGACAACCCATTCCATAATCATTAAATACGTATATCTAAATTGCGTTTCTGTAGATTTACGACAATCCGCAAACTCTCGTTTTCCTCGTTATATCACGGTGTAACCGAGATGATTAATTTTTTTTGCGAAAATTATAGTTTCAAACAAGTAGCAAAAATCGACGAAACAGTAGACAAAAATCATAAGGGTGTTCGACAACTGGGTCATCTTTTCGGTTTCAGCCAAGCACTCGTTCGAATATCGGTCCAAGATATTCAAAGTTTGAATAGTAAATATCTATCCATGAACCAGCTGTGCCAACTCTTCGCCAAACAAGACTTATCGCCTTGAATACAGTGGCCTTATTGCTCCGCTAATTCCATAATAGGTATCTAATATGTACCAAAAAGTTGTGAAATTATGAATTTATGTCAAAGATGATGATTGGAAGGGGGCCAATTTATCGTATATAAACCCAGGAGGTTTGAGGGAGAAGCACAGTCGCCGTGCATCATGATCAAGTGCAAAGTACTATTCTGCTTTTTGGCTTTCGTGGCTTTCATGGCCCTCAACGCTCACCAGACTCTGGCCCAAGCCCAAGGTAATTATATTTTTTGTCCAAAGATATTGTTGAATGATTATACTGTCGAACGTAAACGGAAGTAGTGAGATTTTGTTCACCTAGCATGTTAAAACACACCGTAATGGGTTTTCAGGTCCTGCGACAGAAATTCTTGACAGACCGGCGGGCACGGAACTCGGGGTATTATAAGTTTCCGGTCTCATCTCTCGTTTCCTCTTACCCCCAGGAGTTAAAGACAGGTATAAAAATTCCCAAATAATTCTACCATTGCGTTGTATTCATTGTTTTCGCGAATTCTACCTCGAAGCTAATATAGTCTTCAGGAAATCCATGAAACTCGGTTACTTTTCTTGCGGAATGCGAATGGATACGGACGATTATTTATTATATGATAATGTTCTATTGGATGAAGGACTTTACTGCATATCTTAGTTCTGAAAGGACAATTTTTTCCAGACTAAGACTACGTATCCAGCTCGCCTCACTACATTTTTCTCACCATTTTGGGAAGGATCGAATAGATCTTCGGCGGATCAACCAGAATAAAATTCCTACCGATATTTGATCAATAGCTAAACGACATGGACATCCGAACTTCATCAACTTTCCCTGAATTACATTTTATCTTTCCTTATGACTTGTTAACCAGCTTTTGTGTCTTAATTAAATTGGTTTAAATCAACGCATTGTTTTCACTCGACAACATCCAAGAAATCCATCCGCATCACCTGAGGCCCGATCTGTGAATAATCGCAAGCGGTATTCCTTTCGTCAAAGACGAAAATGCGTCAATAGAATTTCGTTCGGCTATCGACAAATTTCTCTGAGTTAAAATTGAGTCTCAAAAAAAAAATAAAAAAAATAAAAAATACTCCGATAGATCGTCCGCCTCATCCTTCGTCGGTAACATTTCCTCCAACTTCAAACATTTCTTCGTTCTCCAAGTTCTGCTGTGTAGACATATCGTCCGACTCTTGAACACGGGGTTCCCCGTCTTCGAGGCGCTCCTCGATCCCGACATAATCTTCCTCCTCTTTCTCTTCTTCCTCGTCAACTGCTGCGATTCCCTCTTCTTTATCGGGCGCTATTATCTCGTCCTTCGATCTTCCTCTGATGGTTACACCGACCGATTTACCTTTAGCCTCGTGTTTGATAGCGGAGGAAGATTTCCGAGGACCAGAATCCGATATACGCCGCGTTTCGGATATCCGCTGAGCGATTTCGAACCGATTTTGCGGATTTTCAGGAACTAATTCTTCCCTCAGATTATTCCCCGTTCCTGATTCTAGTCTTTTAGACTCTTCGCCGGCCGATTGAGTCGCAAACTGCGGAGGTTCGTCGGCTGGTCGCTCCTCTCCCGCTCTCTTGTTGTTGTTTGATACTGTTTTACTCGTTCTACCTTCCCGCGTCGATCCACGTCTTCGAATGGGCAAAAAGAGCTTAAATTCTTCTGGCATTTCGTCCTCCGAGTACAACCTGAGGATTCGAAAGGTTCTGACTATGCCGGTAAAACAGAGTCGCTCAACCTTGTCGGTAAGACGGAATCGCTGAACTTGTCGGTAAAACAGAGCGTCGAAAGTCGTTTTTAGTCGCAAAAATTACCTGTCCGCGTAGTAAATCCTCCGAATTCTGCAATTGGCGTGTATTTGCATCCGCGTTGTCTCTATGTAGTTGCTGCCGTAAGCTCGCCTCGTAAAATCAGCCAGATTGAATTGTATCTGATTCCAACCGCCCGACAAACCGATCGGCATTGTCGTACAGAATGGTCTCACCCTTGTGGTGCTCTGAAAATTGCTGACACGAAATCGTCTGTGCATGTCCTTGTCGTCGAGGATCTATTCAACGTATATTTGTATACAAAATAAATGGAATTGATCCACCGATCGAATGAATCGAATTTTCATTCATATTTTATACGCACTGTTATCTCAAACGTGAAGTACTTCTTCATATTCTTTATTATCATTATGAGAAATGGGAGCTTTATTCCTAAAACTTTCTTCGGGTCTTGGGGGCAGGATATGAAAGTCGTCGCTACGTTAGTACCGGCTATTTCTAAGACCAGGGATTTCACCTCGTCATCCGTAACGCGTTTGATATACCCATTTTTCACCTGGTAAAGATTTACCAATTGAAATTCGAATTTTACGGCGGGAAATAATTTTTATTTCAAATTCTAGGGACTGAAAACTGTAGCGAAAAGTTCAGAGATCGGAGTTCCTCGCTGTTTTAATCACAAGAGATGAAGAAAGCTTATAAGATTCTAAAAAATATGCGGATTTATGCTTTATTTAGGGTAAATGAGAATAATTCAATGAAATTTGCCTCAAATACTTTGAATTCAAGTTCTTTCCACAGATATTCCATTGATCTCCCAACTTTAGACCCGATTTTCGATCATCTAATTTACTTGTTTATCCCAAATAGCCAGGGGCGATGAACCACAGCTGTAAAGAATGGATAAAAATCCGTTTTGATAAGCGCTGCGGAACATTTCCAGACCTTTTCTCCTTCAATCAGATTCAAAAACACTTCATTTCTGAAGACACGTCAGAACTTTTACCACAAAATCCTTTAATCAATCTGAAATTGTCTTTTCCATCGCCTCCCCCTCTGTTGTTTGTACAAAACCGTTTCATTCAGGGTCAATAGTAAAAAAAACCATTGAATCCCTTGAAGTTTTCTATAAATAACAACAGAATAATCTTTTTTATTCATAATATTGAGATAATTCTGTCTCACAAATCAAAGCGACTCTCCTTTAATCTATTCGAACATCTTTCACTCAATGCTCTGTTTTTCTCTCTTTATTTCTCTTCTACCAAGCCCCTCGTCTCATCTCTTTCTCTCTCGCTCACTCTTGTAGGAATACGACAATCCGCAAACTCTCGGTTATCTCATAATATCATGGTGTAACTAAGATTATTAATTTTTTTTGCCAGAATTATAGTTGCAAACAAGTAGCAAAAATCGATGAAACAGTAGTCGAAAATCATAAGGGTGAACTGCAACTGGGTCACCTTTTCGGTTTTAGCCAAGCACTCGTTCGAATATCGGTCCAAGGTATTTAAAGTTTGAATAGTAAATATCTAGTCCATAAACCAGCTGTGTCAACTCTTCGCCAAACAAGACTTAACGTCAATGAATATACAGTGGCCTTATTGCTCCGCCAATTCCATCATCGGTATATCTGATATGTACCAAAAAGTTGTGAAATTATGGATTTATGTCAAAGATGATGATTGGAAGGGGGCCAATTCCTCGTATATAAACCCAGGAGGTTTCAGGGAGAAGCATAGTCGTCGTGCATCATGATCAAGTGCAAAGTACTATTCTGCTTTTTGGCTTTCGTGGCTTTCCTGGCCCTCAACGCTCATCAGACTCTGGCCCAAGCCCAAGGTAATTATATTTTTTGTCCAAAGATATTGTTGAATGATTATACTGTCGAGCGTAGTCGGAAGTGGCGAGATTTTGTTCACCTAGCACGCTAAGACACACCGCAATGAGTTTTCAGGTCATTCGAACAACCCTGACAGACCGGACGGCAGGGGTCTCGTGGGATGAGTGTCCGGTCTCACCTCTTGTTTTCTCTCATCTCCAGGAGTTACAGACAGGTATAAAAATTCTCAAATAATTCTACCATCGCGTTGTATTCATTGTTTTCGCAAATCCTACCTCGAAGCTAATAGTCTTCGAGAAGTCTATGAAACTCGGTTACTTTTGTTGCGAAATGCGAATGGATACGGACGATTATTTATTATATGATCATGTTCTATTGGATGAAGGAACTCACTGCGTATCTTAGTTCTGAAAGGCCAATTTTTTCCAGACTAAAACTACGTATCCTTTGACACCGTGCCTTCAAGAAGTGGCATCCCAGCTCGCCTCACTAAATTTTTCTCACCATTTTGGGAAGGATCGAATAGATCTTCGGCGGATCAACCAGAATAAAGTTCCTGCAGATTTTCAAACAATAGCTAAACGACATGGACATCCAAACTTCATCAACTTTCCCTGAATTACATTTTATCTTTCCTTATGACTTGTTAAACAGCTCTTGTGTCTGAATTTAATTGCATTAAATTGGTTTAAATCAACGCATTGTTTTCACTCGACAAGATCCAAGAAATCCATCCGCACCTGAATCCCGATCTGTGAATAATCGCAAGCCGTATCCCTTTCGCAAAAAACGAAAATGCGTCAATAGAATTTTGTTCGGCTATCGACAAATTACTCAGAGTTACAATTATCAAAAAATCTGTACAATAAACGACATAAATTGAGTCTCGAAAAAAAAAAACTCCAATATATCATCCGCCTCATCCTTCGTCGGTAACATTTCCTCCAACTTCAAATATTATTCTTCAAACTTATTGATTATATCAAGCTAATTCCGTCTCACAAATCAGAGCAACTCTCCTTTAATCTATTCGAACATCTTTCAGTGTCCCGAACTCCTTATCTTTCGCAAAGCAGTTGATTGAGCCTCACTCGTTCCTTAGGAGTAGCGAAATCTTGTACAATTGTCTCCTTTGGATGAAATCCCACAGTGAAAATCCTCCCTACTCTAACGCCGTCCAAAGCTACTGTCTGCATCATAGTAATGCTTTCTATCTCTCTATTCAGCTGCCGATTGATCTTGGATTTGTTCTTATGGAATCTCCGACGACACACGACGTTGCTGTGAACAAAGAGCCCAAATTTCACCTCGATATTCCAATCTTTCTTATTCCTTTTCTCAATCAAAGGTCGAAAAACTCACTAGGGGAAGTTTCTGAGCCCAGTATAGCTCGGGTTGATGCTAACGTCGTCTCTGAACAGCTCAGGATACTTCCGCATGAACTTATTGGCCCTTCTTTTGTTGCCCAAAGTTTTCCCGGTCTTTGAATCCACGATGGATATAATTCTCTCCCTTTCGATGTCCTCGGAGGCATTCAAGGAGTCCAAATCTTTCCCAGAGAGCTTGGATTCTGTCCTCGGAAGTTTTTCAGACTCTTTAGGAGCCGCCGTGTCGCCACCTACGATGCTCACTGACTTGTGAATCGACCGAGGGGACTGCGAACCACTGCGAGGATTTGTTAACTGCGATTTTCTAGGACCCAAACTGCCCAGGGACTTCAGAATCGACGAGGCCGCTTTTAGGCTGCGTGGATGAACCGGGGAAACTGATTTCTCTGCCATTTGGATTAGAAACTTCAATAATAGAGAAGAAAGACCGAGACTCTTGGTTCTCGAATGGATGAAAAGCAGTAAACGAATTTTCTTGGTCACTTTATGGACAGAAATCTTTGAAGATTGTTTAAAAACGTAAATGTATGTGATTTTCAGACGATTTATAATTTTTCTATATTCTTTTTTATCTCTATTTCTTTGTTTCTGAGGTTTTTTTTCCGATTATGGTTTGTATATTCGGTCACACGTGTTTTTAGAGGACAGATCAACCTCTACGATGATAACACACTCTCTGCGGCTCTCCGAATTGTCGAGCCAATAGATTCGTATTAGCTACTGATTATATGGAGTGAGTTAACAGAGTTAAGGGCTGTACCTTGCACTGATATTGATATTCCGTTTCTAGGACAATCAATAAATACAGTTCATATCCTCTATTCAGACTCTTAGCTAGAGTAACAACTTGTTGCTCTGGAACGTTGATTAAGCATGCGATATACGACTCTATACACACAGACATTTTGTCCCAGTGTATCAGAAGACCTAAATTATGGATTTTCGTAGCCAAAAAGGGCAGTGAATGGTATCTAAAGCCATTTGATCCTCGATAAAGATCAGATTGTCGAATTTTAGGCATCGAAAAGGATGATTCTGGGTCTAGTGTCTAGATGTTCGGGTATTTTCGTTTTTACAGATCATTTTGGGGTGGAATTTCGCTGTATGCTTCGCTAATTTGATTCGAGGAAGAGATTTGACCCCATAGATTATCGAACGAAGTATATCTCAGATCACAGAGAATTATTTAATCGTATAAACACACACACACAGCCATCGTACACGCATATATACATAAAAAAGGCGATTGATTAATTGAATTTTAAATATCTATGAGAATAAAGATTTAAGGAATTCAGTTCTGTCTTCTATTCCGCTTGGATTTTCCTTCTTCTTTGATCTGATCTCCGCGTCTGTTTCCCGCTGTTTGATGTCGGGAATTTCGAAGCTAGAAGCCGTCTCTCCGCCTTCTTTTCTCTTCTTCATAAGCTTCTGACTTCTGTCGACATTGTAGGAGAAGAAATTCGCCTCTCTTTTAGCCTGGGATATCTCTGTTCTGAGACGCTGCTTGTGTACTGCTCGCTCATAAGCCAGTCTCTCGCTTAAATGGACCCACTTGAATCTGTGGAACGAAGTACAAGAATATGAAGAAAAGAAATTCACAGGATATGATAATAATAAGCACTCCTGTCTTGTTTTTTCGATTTTATACCTTGGAAGGTATTTTATGTTCCACATAAGGTCGTAAAACTTGCTCTTCTTTCTAGTGGCTATTTGCTTGTTGTTCAGCGTAGCGGCTACATGTTTGGCTACCTTTTTGCTCTCAAACTCTACCCAGCCTTCGGTAAAATGTTGCGCCGGTGATTTTTTCTTCTTCTGCTTTTTCCCCTCTTCTATCTCTAAGGAATAAATAAATCTATGAATAAATGTACAAGGACTAATAAGATTAACCAAATTTCTTTCTTCTCGTGTTTATTACTTTTTATTTGAATTCTTTACTCTTATTTGATGAGAAGAAATTAGAAAAATAGAAAAAAAAAAAATTGATCGATCAATTCCAAATATAACAACGATATTGGATCAACGATTTAGGTTAGGTCTTGTGAGTTTATTTGAGGTTAGGTTACCAATCTTTGTTTCATTTCAGCTTTTTTCGACTATTGTCTGCGAAGAATAACAACGAAATGAATGAAACATGAAGAAAAAATACTCACTTGGGACCGCAGGTTGTAGATATACTCGTCCTAGTGTACCGTAGTCGGAAAATATTTCCCGAACTTTAGTGACATTCATGTATTTTGGTATAGTAGATAGATAAACGATTCCACGTTTCTTTTTCTTATTATCAACTCGCGGTTTCGATTCCGAACTGTCATTATTGTCGTCAAGCATATCGTCAGAGAATTCCTCATCCTCGTCGCTAGCCATTTCTAATTAAAATCCTAATTTACTTTCATAACAAGTGTCACGCTCTCGCAGAAGTACTGCCTCTTTCGGGAGCGCGCAGTGTCCGAGATCAATGCCTTATGGATTAAATTTACTAACGCAACGCCGACGGAAGCTACATCGCGCGGCACTTTTTGAAAGTTATTTTAGCCCTAGAAAGCAGTGATAGAAAATGACGCGAGATGGCGGCGCGACTCGGCGCGCTATGATGTTTGAATTTCGGTTTTTTCGATATTGGAAACGATTTTCCTACAACAAATAAAATGTTTTTTCTCCCCTCAACCCGGAAAGCAGAATTGCATGATAATAAAATGTTTCTGCCGATTCTGGACAGTTAAAACTAAATTCTTATGATACATGATGATGCATTGCGATCTTTCAGAGTCATCGATTGATTTTAAATCTAAAATTGACTATGATAAATGTAATAGATCACCGAAAGAGTGTTTGAGTTCCTTTTATAAGCCCGATCGGACAACCCATTCCATAATCATTAAATACGTATATCTAAATTGCGTTTCTGTAGATTTACGACAATCCCCAAACTCTCGTTTTCCTCGTTATATCACGGTGTAACTGAGATTATTAAGTTTTTTTGCCAAAATTATAGTTTCAAACAAGTAGCAAAATCGACGATACACAAGACAAAAATCATAAGGGCGAACTGCAACTGGGTCACCTTTTCGGTTTCAGCCAAGCACTCGTTCGAATATCGGTCCAAGGTATTTAAAGTTTGAATAGTAAATATCTAGTCCATAAACCAGCTGTGTCAACTCTTCGCCAAACAAGACTTATCGTCGATGAATATACAGTGGCCTTATTGCTCCGCCAATTCCATCATCGGTATATCTAATATGTACCAAAAAGTTGTAAAATTATGAATTTATGTCAAAGATGATGATTGGAAGGGGGCCAATTTCTCGTATATAAACCCAGGAGGTTTGAGGGAGAAGCACAGTCGTCGTGCATCATGATCAAGTGCAAAGTACTATTCTGCTTTTTGGCTTTCGTGGCTTTCCTGGCCCTTAACGCTCATCAGACTCTGGCCCAAGCCCACGGTAATTATATTTTTTGTCCAAAGATATTGTTGAATGATTATACTGTCGAATGTAATCGGAAGTGGCGAGATTTTGTTCACCTAGCACGCTCAAACACGCCGTAATGGGTTTTCAGGTAATCCGAACATCCCGGACGGCAGGGGTTTCGAGATATGAGTGTCCGGTCTCACCTCTTGTTTTCTCTCACCTCCAGGAGTTACAGACAGGTACAAAAATTCTCAAATAATTCTATCATCGAGGTGTATTCATTGTTTTCGCAAATTCTACCTCGAAGCTAATAGTTTTCGAGAAATCTATGAAACTCGATTACTTTTCTTGCGAAATGCGAATGGATACGGACGATTATTGATTATATGATCATGTTCTATTGGATGAAGGAACTTACTGCGTATCTTAGTTCTGAAAGTACAATTTTTTCCAGACTGATACTACGTATCCTTTGACACCGTGCTTTTAAGAACCGGCATCCCAGCTCGCCTTACTAAATTTTTCTCACCATTTTGGGAAGGATCGAATAGATCTTCAGCGGATTAACCAGAATAAAGTGCCTACCGATTTCTAAACAATACCTAAACAACATATCAGTCGTTCATAATGTCTTTAAATCGTCTGCAGGATGGCGCCAAAAATTTATCTACCGAATTTATTAATCCAAGTGGCGCCGCTACGCTAAATATTTTGCAACTACTTAACCTGACCACTACAAATTATTTGATCTTAAGTTAAGTTAGGTTAGGGCTGGGTTAGGTTAGGTTTAGATAAAATAAAATGTATCGAATAATACTGAATAAAAATCATAATAGATCACCATCGTTTCGTGTGAAATTCTTAGTCGAAGTGAACGATAAATTCCTGATGAAACAATGGGTTGAATGAGAAGTTCTTCGCTCATCATTCCACACGCTAGTAAGAAATAAAAAGCTAACAAAATTATATCACTACAAACTACCGTGTCGTTGACACGAAAATTCGGTGCCATTCAACTCCAGTCTTAAAGTTAGGTTATGTTATCTTAGGTTATGTAATCCCTCCGTCAGTCATACATCGATATTAAATCTCCGAAATCTTTTACTCTGACAATAAAGAATTAATAAAAGGAAATAACATAAGACAGAAAAAGATCCTTGAGCAGTACGATAATTCCTTTTCTGTCAATGTTTTCGTCATTATTTATCCGCACATCCCATCCTGTCCCGTCCTCTATGATCTAAACTGTCAAATATCTCTGCCTCTTTCTTATATCGCTGTATTTTTATATTTATACAAACGTTTAAAGCTCATAATAAAAAAATCCGCGACTATCATCGATTTACGATTATGTCTATTTCCAATCAGTAGCGATAAGCCTTATCGATTTTTATCTCAGAAATTGATGATAATACGCTTATTTTCCCCATTTGTTTCTCTCTAATAACGATAATAATAAATCGGTTACTCTTATTCTTATTTTTTATTCCAAAAGCGAGACGGGATTATCGACAGAGACACGAGAAGATGAAATTAAAGGAAAATTTGGAATCTAGACTGTTACCAGCGGTGTTAGCTACTCCGCCAAATTCTGGAGTCGAGGGAGAGGCTTACCGCGATAAAATCCAACTAATGTCTATAATGAAAATAACTGCAAACGATACTAGGGAGTTCATTTGCGGATGGGGTGCTGCGGTGATAAACGTTACCGTTACTTATCCCATCAACAAAATAATATTTCGTCAGGTAAATTTGATAAGCTGAAACCTTTTTTCAGAATATTTCGAATCCAGTCCATTTTTCGGTCCATTTAGTCTCGAGTTTTGAGGCATAAGCTCCTCTCTAAGAGATGTTCGGCTGTTCGTAACAGTCTCGTGGAAAAAACTGTTCAAATAAATTAAATAGACAAGAAATAGTATATAGAGATCGAAGATAAAGTATAAAAATCTCGAAATCTGAATGTAACTCATCAAGTTACAGAGAAATGAATGAAATTCTATTTAAATTTCGCAGAAATCTAATTCAAATTATTCTTCATTTTACCAGATCCTAGAAGGCATGCCTGCAGGGGCGGCAGTGAAGCAGTTATCTCGAGAAGGTGTGCGTCTCCTATACCGCGGAATCCTGCCTCCTTTATGCCAGAAGACATTGTCGCTGAGCATAATGTTCGGAGTGTACGAAGGTAGCAGAAAGCGGATATGCTTATTGACGAATGAGACAATCCTGTCTAAAATGATAGCAGCAAACATAGCTGGAACAGCCGAGGCGATATTAATGCCTTTGGAAAGAGTCCAGACCTTATTACAAGACTGGCGTTACCACGACAAGTTTAAAAACACGTCTCACGCGTTCAAACACCTCCTTACCCACCACGGAATAGCAGAATGCTACCGCGGACTGGTGCCGATACTTTTTAGAAACGGATTATCGAACCTGATGTTTTTCACGCTGAGAGATCAGTCGAAAGTGTTAATGGAAGGCCGCGACACATTGATAACTAATTTTATAAGCGGCGCATTGATAGGCGGTTTTACAAGCACCATTTTTTACCCAATGAACGTAATTAAAATTCATATGCAGACAAAGATCGGCGGTGACTTCGACAAGTTTTTCATTGTCGTTAAAGAAATTTACGTATCTAGAGACAAGAATTTAGCACATTTTTACAAGGGTGTTCATCTCAATTATATTAGGTCTTTCATTAGCTGGGGCGTTATAAACGCGGCTTATGATTTCCTAAAAAAGATTATACTAGCATAATAGTAATTTAATTATTTGAATTCATTAATATTTCGTCATTGTTGTTTTCTATTTCTATTAGGTCAATTATTTTGTGTTTTTCCCCTGAATTTGAATTATCAGAGAAATGGGGTAGAAAAAATATTATTCTGGTTCAATATCCTCGCATTTATAGTCTATATTTTTTATTTAATTAGGTTGTGAAATTTTAGTTGAAAGGATATTATTTTGAATTTTATTTTAGCCAGGGGAATGAAAATAACTCAAATATTGAATCAGAAGACTCAAGATATCGAATTTGAGTTCGATATTTGAGGATAACGTAGGTTAACTGTAGAGAAATTGGAAAATTATGTAGAAAAGAATGTCTAGTAAATCTGTAATATTTGATTGAATATATATATTGTTGATTAGGCTGCTGGTTGGCGACACGTATAATTATTTGACGTTTTTATGGCAAGAATATAAACTATAGCTTCTATATTATCTTATGTTATACATAAGTTTTATTATTATTCAGTCATATTCTATCTGAAGTATAAAAAGAGCAATGTAATATATATACAAGATATGTCCGTGTGTATGAATGTCTGTTATATTATGTTATGTTATGTATGTATCTGTTTCGATGATTAAAGATATTATTTATTTAAATTTAAGCAATAATTAAACCTAATTTCAAACAATAAACGTCAATAAATAGAAAAAATTCAATTATACAGAGAATTCATACCGTTGCCGCCCCGTGTTTTGCGGCAAAAGTAGTACGTGGGCCCGACCGCGAGATGGCGATACCATTTGGCACCCCGTAAGGGAATTTGAAAACGATTATACTGCTTATCGGCAAATTAAAAGCGAAAAGGCTAAAGGAAACGATGGATTTGGTTGATTAATTAAAAAACCATCAGACTTATGAACTTTAAATATATCAATTTATTAGCTACTACAATATTTATTGGTCATTAAATAAAATTTCATAATATATATTATGCGCTGCTGCTGAACTATTACATTACATTATAGTAGTATGTTATATCATCAGAACATCAGTTATCATGTAATAACAATATAATAATTAATAAAACGGTGGATCTTTGCTCAGACTAATTTACAAACTGTATATACCAATTTTTCTTTTCATTCTTCTCAAATACCGTCGGATCAATTATTACTTTGCACAAATCAAACAGTTAGTTAGTTATTAATATTATTATTAGCCGCATAACCATCCTGCTATCCATTTATCCATTCATTCTAGTAAAATATATTCAAATAATTGATAATCGTGTCGCAGAATTATTAGCGATACGATTGAATGTATAAAAGATAAACTTTCTAAAGGGTAAAAGGAAAAAAAAAATCAACTAATATACCCACGTGTAGAAATTTGCACAGCTATAAAAATATAGCTCGTTAGTGTTCATACGCCGATGTTATATCATCTCTGTGTTCAAAAGTATATTGTATCTAGGTTTTAAGTACAGTTATACAGTTATTATAGTATGTAAAAAATAAAAAAATAAAACAAGGAATACAATCATACGTGTTTAAAAAAAAAAAATTTTATTACTTTAATTTTTCTTTTTATATTAATAATAATGATAATAATAATATATAATAATTATATTTCATTTTATTTTGTTTATTTTATTTTTCTCGCATCTTTTATCCAAGAATATTTTACAGGATTTTTAGATCATTAGTATTATTTAATTTTAGCTTCAGCTTTAGGTATTGCTATGTTAATATATGTATATACTTACGTATGTAGATACAAGTGCATACGTGCGTATATACTCGAGTGATACGAATACTTCTTTTAAATCAGTTTATTAAAGTTTAATATGTACTTTGACAACAGCAGATGAAAGAAGAATCGTTCGTTTTACTCGAGTCCTCGACCCTGTATATTATAATAATTTATATTCAATGTATGTAGTATGTATAATATTTATATTTATATTTATATTTATTATATTCAAACTATCGACACACACCACGCTTTTTAAAATCGCATTCTCTCACTATTCGTACGATCGAAAAAAAAAACATTTCTTACAACGATTCATTTTCATTTCTTTCCTTCTATCTTTTTTTTTTGTTTCTTCATTATTATTTTAAATTGGGCACTTTCAAATTTCTGCGTTTAATTAACAATCTTTAAAACCGTCCATCTGAACTCAAAATCGTAAACATATAAGAAATAGAAAAAGCAAGAAACCGGTTAGAAAAATAAAAAAATAAGAAAAGTAATCAAAAGACAGAGAAAGACGAGACAATTTTAAAAATGTTATTCAATTACAGAAGATCACGTAAATAGTTTCGGATATATATATATATATAGTTTCTTTTTTGTTCACTAATCATTATTATATCATATAAATGCATATTTCTTTGCAGATATAATATATTATCTCTTCCTTTCTTTCTTTCGTCAAGCAGTTCTGAAGATTATTTTTTTGTTTATTTAGTTACTTAATTCTGTTATTATTATATTTATTTATATATAATTACATTATAAAATAATTGAAGACTCATTTTTTTCCAAAATCTATAATATTTCTGTTTCTTTTGTCGTCCATTTATAAATTTTATTGAATTTGTTATATCTTTTTCAGTATTCAAAATAAATTTTTATCATCGATTGAATTTTATTAAATTAATGATAATATTGATAATAAAAATAATTAGAGATTATATTAGAGTCGGTGTTTTTTTCTTTTCTTCTTTCCCCTTTTTTTTCTTATCCTCTTAAATATACATATACATATACATACACATACATCTATAATAAGATATTTTTAATTAAAAATTGAATTATAATTGAATTTCATATCCAATTTCGTAATATATGGTATGTATAAAATTATAATAATAATAATAATATTAATAATTATAATAATAACATAATTACAGATATAATTATATAGTCGACGATGAATGATAATAATATGAGATAATAATTATAATATTTCACTAGATAATTTGTAAAAAATTTAAAAAAAAAAAAAAAGATGAAATAAAATAAAATAAAATAAAGATAGAGAATTGAGAGAATTTAATTAATAAAAGTCTATTCTCGCAGTTATATATAGTATATATATATATATATATACCATTGAATATTAATAAGTAGCGGTGATTAATAAAACTTCTTGCATGCTTCTTTTATCACAGGAGTTCATTTTTGACCGCGGTTTTACCACTACTTAATTAATTACTTAGTTACTCATACATACACTCATACATACATACATACATACGTACAGGTCATACAATTAGAAATTTGACACACAGTATAGTATAATATATTGTATTAGCCAAGCTATACGCAGAGAAATTCTCTACTTTCTCAATCGTAGCTGCATAGATTTAATATAATCAATGTAATAACAAGCTTTGCTGATCCGCGCGTGTTGTTCGATACTGTTATTTGTTTATTTATTTATTTATTTATTTATTTGCTTATTTAAGACTAATCACCTGTAAGATCAATCGCTAACGCCTGATCATAGTCATAGTCATAGTCATTGTCATTTATCATTTCAGTTATTATTATATTTTATAAAAATATTATAATCCCGAGGTTCTTTTCTCAATTTTCTTGTACTTCTATTTGTTATCTCTTTCTATCGTCTTTATCCTGAACTGTTTATAAACACGTAGCAGCCTTACATCAGAATAATTTCCTGCTCCCTCTTACTCTTCTTTATTAATTAATAACGTTATATCAATATCTATTCAAATAAGTTATGAATTTTCTTTCCTTTTATTTGTCATTCTTTAAAACAAGAAAATTGCTCACAAGTTTGTTCATTAATTCATTGTAGTATAGGTGGATTGTATCTAGCAGATTATAGAATTCTTCAATGAATCGTCAAATTCTCAACAGCACTTTTTCCTTCTATATAGTCATTGTTGAATAAATACAATTCAGTCTGTTCGGTAAAGTTGAATCGATTTTTCTTTTCCTTCCTTTCTTCTCGTATACTCGTAGTTACTTTACTTAACATTTCTTTATTACGTATATCTGGTTTCGCTAGAGTTCGTATATATATATAATTATGAGAATTATACTTCAAATATTCATAATTTTTATAATCTATAACTACAAATTACATATACAACGAACAAACGAACAACAATAATCGTCGCTTACAATATGGTCTCTCCTTGGTCTGTCCAATCTTCTCTCTACATCTATTCAGCAATTTGTCTCGCCAATAGATCCGACCAAGAAAAAAAATTCCTCTCATCTACCCGCAGCTCCTCTTTCACTTAAACCAATATTCCGTGTAGTCTCAGTTTTTTTTTTTCATTTCCAGTGTTTTCAGACACATGGAGAAAGTATTTAAGATTCTATGAAGCTTTGCCTTACAAAGATTGAGTCTATAAAAGAAAAAGCGGTTTTTTTCAGGGTATAGCTGGCCGCATCGCTCGACAAAACTTTTTTAAATTTGGAGAAAATATTCTAACAAGATGGTATTTCAGGGCAAGCTAATAATATACAGAGGAAAGATCAGTCTTCTATCGTCATGAGCATATGATACACTTTTTTTTTTTTTTGTCAAAAAGTTTACACAAAAAAAAGTGGCTAGAAAGTAAAAAATTTTCGTATCTAAAAATTAAATTCATTGAATATCAATGGTCTGCCCCGTAATAACATCAATGAGGAATGTTCCCTCAAAATCTAGCGAAGTTTAGACGAACGAGGCCACCTGTACTTATTACAAAAACGACTGTTTTCTTGGGCGCAATGAATCTATGTATGAAGACGAGGCTCGATAAAGTCTGAAACAATTTTTGATCAGGTATAAAACGACTAATAATCAGTTTGCAAAAGATTGAGTGAATCATTGATTCGGAGAAAGATTATTTCCAAGAAAGTCTGCGAGCCTATGAGAAGTATTTATCATTCTAAAGATATAGGTATGATTTCTCTCCGATAATATATGAGCGAACGATCTTATATAGTAATGATTTCATTCAATCATCAGATCGTAGGCGAATATAATAATAATAATAATAATAATAATAATAAAATATATACACTTAATTGATCGATCAATTCATTGTTTTCATCAATTCAAAACACAGTTATTATAGCTAAACTGGTGGATCACAGCCACTCAGTTAGGCATCCTCCGAACCACATAACTGCTATAGGGAAAAGATAAGTAGTGAGTGCCCTAGACAAAGATATTTGTTGTCTAGCGGCAGCGCCTCCTCCTTTGCTCTCGGAACCTGGGGATGTTTTGTTATTTTTATTATCTTTGTTATCCGGTATCTCGACTCCTGGAGTCAGCGGAATCTCTATTTTACGAACGCCCGGTAGACCCAGCCTTGGAATGTCTGGGATAGGCCCTGAATTCGATGACGGATCGTAGCCTGAACCTTCTTCTGTTACTCCCTCTGTTTCATCGTCCTCTTTTTCATCGCTGGTCTCTCCGTTGTATGACGGTTGGTCGTCGTCTCTCTCCCCCGAACCGCTGCCTGAACTGTACCATCCGTCCTCTGGAAATGGGAAAGTTTGATAATGAATATTCTTGCTTTTTTCATGCTCTTCAAACGATTTCAAAACATACTTGAGAACAGTTTTTCCGATTTTGAAGGTATTTGTGACGCTTATTAGGAATCGATTACATTGTGGGATGTCTCGAACGTGTAAAAGAGAAAGCGGGAATAAAATTGAATTATTTTAGAGAATTTTCACCAGGTCTCAACTCCTTTGCATGAAATTGGAAAGAAATTTGTTGATATTGTAATGAGATTAGAGAGAAATCTGGATGGAATCATTAAAAATCGTGAAAAATTGATGGGATTGTATATAAATCCAAACAGATTTCATAAAATTGGATAGAAATGGACGAAAGTTGAATAAAACTGTGAATAAACTTTACGAAGGTCTTTGTAAGGGGTATAAAATCTGTTAAAGCAGTCCTAGATTCTTTAGCAGTTGTATAAGATCTATAAATCGTAGTAAAAATCACCTGAATCCTGCCATTCTACGTCCTGTCCATTAAAAGCGGATCTCAATCTATTGCTGATAGTAGAAAGAGCGTAGAGTTGTTCTTTGACGACAGTTGGCTTGATTCCCATGGCTCTTACCTCGGGATTGAGAATCTGAGATTCTCCGTTAGCAGAGACGGGATAAATGTATCTGTAATAGAAGGAGAAAGTCAGAATCGCTTCAGTATCGACATGCCGCTTAAGTTTTCCCCAAAAACTTGACTTACTGATCGACGTGTGTCCCGTTCCAACACTCTTTGGTATTACTAGGCGGCACGACCAATCCGTTATTGCAAAGTTGATAGGGAAGATAGACCCAGAATTGTTTCGAGTCTCTGATCCTCTGTCTGATTTCCTTCACCAATTTCTCAAGCATAGCAGCAGTCGGGGCTCTATCCTCCGGGGATGAACCCTGGTTGAAATTAAGAGACTCTAAATGAAGCTCCCTGTTGTCTCGCCTTCGCCTTTTACCAAGCAGCGGTTTACCGCAGCCAGAAAAAACCCGCTGCGATACGTCTGCGCCGTTTTCTTGAAAGTTCATTATTGCTTCAGATATTTTAATGTCTATCGGCTCGACCACCATCTCGATATTGAACGGACCCAGGAGACGGTCCGCCACCTTGTCTACGGCTTCTGTAAAAATTGAATAGAAACAGGAATTCAGCGGTTTTCTAGATTCTAGGAAATCCTTCGGAACACTCAAAGGCGGGAGAACTTACACGAGGAGAAATTACTACCTACACTTATTTGCGTCGGTGAATTAGTCACCGTTTAAACCATGGGGAACTTTAAGAGCGTCTAATTATCCAGTTGAAGGTTTAAGCGTGACTAATTCTACTCAAGGTTAATAAACGACGAGAATAAGAATGAAACGAAGAAAGAAGGAAGAGCTTCTCCTCAATCAGAACAATCGGATTAAAGCGTGTTAAAATTTATTCTTCTTCTACTTCTTCTATTTGAGATAGGATAGGGATTTCAAAAATGAGGGAGAAAACTGACCAACAAAATGATTCCAGTCAGCGTCCAGAGCTGCGTGTTGAGCCAAACAGCCCTTCATCACATTCGCACACATGTCGACACATGCGAGTACATTCCCTGGTATTCCGCTGCAAGATGGACATGCGGTCATCCTCATTAAGGCTGCTGCGCACTCCGGGGATGATCTGAGCTGTACGAATGACGTGGTCTTTTGATTAAGAGTGTCTGAGGGATTATTAGACATAAATTCTTGCCTATCTATGAACAATTCTACAAGCCATATTCCATGATAGCGAGAAAAAAAATGGAGCGCGTTATCGGGCTCGAGTCTTCACCTCCTGAATGCTCGGAATTCGGATTGCCTTTTAATTTGAGATTAGGTTCGAATTATTCCTGCCGTCGTATTGTTGTGCTAGAAATCGTTCCCAGCACCCGGCAAGTTCGAGAAATTATTATATTGCCGAAATATGATTCCAGGCGGGTGACGCCGCGGCCATGTTTAATTTTTCAGTGTCTATATCCGCATAGCTACCGTCTATTACGATTACAGGCTCATTTTCCTCTATTCTCGGGAACTCAGGGGGCGAAATTGACTCGTAGGTGTGTACAATGCGTCATATTTTGGATACTCACATTCTGCATGTTCTTTAATACGTCTGCGGCCACAGTTAGAGACTGACTAAAGGCTCGCGTCGCTACAAAAGACCGTTTTATCTGCACGCTAAGCTTTTGGGGTACGTCTCCGAAGGGACTCATCTCTTTCATGTGGTCCCCAACACATTCTAGATACTTGTCGTCGAATTCGTACTGGCTATTCATGACTGTGAACATCTTTTGGTAAAGGGTATTGAAGAAGTTGTCCATAGCGTCCTCGAGGTTCACCTGAAAGATGAATCATTGGCATTGATCGATCGATGATCGAAGTATCTTTCGTGTTTTTCTTAGCTTTCAATGATTTTCGGGAACTGGAAGATCGGGAGATTTCGCTGGAGCGAAGGGAGGAGCTGGTGCAGGTCAGAGAACGGAGACGATGCTATTTTCGGATGATGCTGGAATGGGAGAGGAAGAGAAAGAGGAAGAAATACGGAGTTGGAGGGAGTGAAAAGTTCGTTGTTCCAGACGGCGATTTGCCAGTAATCATACATAGGGCATTGGCACAGGCTAAAATAGATCCGGTTAGCCATAGTCGGTTTTATTGCAACGTGTGTAGAGTTTCTTGACATTGAGAGAAGAAGAAGCGAAGGCGGGGATGAAAATTTTTGTGATTCATTCTGATCGCGAAGAAAAGAGATCAAGATAAAGATGCGGATCAAGAAGAAATTGAAGAGGAGGTCGAAGGATGAAAAAAAAAGAGTAAAAAAAGAGGCTGAAGAGTGAAGAAGTTGAAAAAGGAGCTGAATAGCAGAGGTGAGAATCCGAAGAACGGGAAGAGACTTGAATAAGCCGTTGAAGAGTTGAAAAAAAAAAAGAGAAGTGGAAAAATTCGGAACAGTAAAACGAAGATTGAAAAATCCGTTCTTCGTGACAATCGGATCTACCTAATACCTATATCAAAGAATCAAAGACTAGAGACTTGAAACTTGAAACGCCGATATAATAATAACAAGGGAAGCGGCGATTCGGAGTTTGCGTTTGCGCCGCCGCCGCTTACGTTAGTTCCGGGCGTCAAAGGCATCGATTGAATCTCGGGCAAGGGTCACGCGACACCCGCTTTACTTCTCTTCTAACCGTCTGACGCCATCGCAGACCTGCGGACGCCGCGCCGGAGGGAAGGAACAACGAACTCTACCACCCGGCGCTCTTGCGTTTCCGTGGCAAATATATTCCGCATGCCTTTTTTTTTTTTTCAATTATATTAGAATTCTTGATAAGTAAAAAAAAAAAAAAGAAAAAAAAGAAAAAAATAAATAATAAGAAAAGAAAAATACAATGCTTCTCACGGTGACTCTTACCGTTCCTCGGGCGTAGTAGTTCTCGAGTTCTTTGAATAGATCGGTGAATAGGTAGGCGTTCTGTTCATAAATGACACCGTAAGTCCGCTTGAACATTTCGTGGAACCCTTTTTTACTAGCGGCCAGTAGCTCCTTGAAGAAATCTGTAAACGAAGAAATATCGAATATATTAGTAAACGATAATTTTACCGTTCTTAGAAATGATGAGAAAAAAATCCTGAGAAAATTTCTATTCGCACTGAATCGAAGCACGCATGTATGTTTCTGTACATATATAAGATTAACGTTATCACCGAACTGGGAGGTTTACTTGAAAGGTAAAAAAAGGAATGGAAAAAAAAAGAAATAAAATTTAATCCAGTACATGCGGCGTTAATTAAAAAAAATCTTTCTCATGATATTACATAGTATACCTGTACGTATTCATATACACTACGTATTTATAATGCGGAGAAAAAAATATACAAAGGTACTACGTGTACCATTCGTTTGAATCTAGATGTTAATGGGTTTCGGTTTGCAAAGGCGTGTTTATGCTGTTTGTTACTGCAGCCTGCAGTCAGTCAGTCAGTCATTCATTCAGTCATTCAGTCAGTCGAGTAGGAATAGGAGAATAACAATAATAATAATAATAATAATAATTGAAAAATTCTTTCAAGCCAAGTTGCAGGTTTCAAAAGAACCCCTTTAATTTTAAATGGTATGAATTTATTTATTTTATTTTTTATAATGATATCCACAGGCTTTTGAAAATCCTTGTAATAATAAAACTAAAAGAATGCTTCGTGAATTTATTCTATGTATAGTGATTTTCTAATTAAGTTTGTCGTCAGTTCCGATCAAACTTCATTTCTATTTCTTTTAAATTTGAGTATATATACATTTTGTTTAAATCCTGAAGTTGCGGGATCTGTGCCTATATACCCAGCAAATAAGAACGATTATTCAGTCAGACCAAATCGCGGTAGCCACCGAAGCCCTTCTTCGGGCTTCCGCAGGTTTGAGGTTTGGAGGAATAGATTTCAATCTCATTGCCCTGCTTCCTGTCCGCGTCTCTCTCTCTCTCTCTCTCTTCTTCTCTCTCAGACGAGGGTATAATACATATAACGACAGGCAAGACTGAAGGGGTAGAGGAAAGCGAAAGATAGAGAGAGAGAGAGAAAGAGAGAAGGCGGGGGTTTCATCAGCTTTGTACTTTGCGCCACTTGCGTTCTCTCGTAGTAAGTACGTAGCGGTTCCTCACTCACATAGCCTTGCCTCACCTCGCCTCACTTATACTCCAGACTCTCTCTTCAGAGCCTTTGGGGTGTCGCGGCAGACATTGTAATTGCTCTCAGACCGACTTTCCTGTCCCAACCCACTCTCCTAGTCTCCAGGTCGCGGAGTGTAGTTATACACGTACGTCTATCTATGTAGATGGGTAGGGAGGAGGCGAGGGACGTCTGAAATGCACTTGCAACTTCCAACTAATATACGTGCACTGTGCAGGTCTGATGAAATGTGTTTTTTTTTTTTTTTTTCTAATCTAAAGGTAGTAAAACAAAGAAGTGGGTCTTACCGTGAAACTTGGTCGCCCTTATAGAGAATGTTTGATGCCATCGTTGGAGGCTGTCTTTGGTTGCTTTGTCGTGTTTGTCACGTGCTCGTGCCTGGAGTCTTAACTCCATGTCGGCTGAACAGCAGACTTCACTGCCGCTGCTTATTCCGCCGCAGGTTTTCAGCTCTCGGGCTGTAACAAAAAATCCATTAAATGGTTTTATCGTATTCTTGGTAGCGTGGGCTCTTCGAATCTCGTTTCATCTCGGTTTTAGATTGCTCAAGTTGTACAGCGCGTCGAGACGCGTCCAACGATACCCAACAACATACCTTCACCGTAACTCGATCTCGAGATAACGCGGATCGAAGTACAGTTAGGGCAGCGCTAAAACAGTTTTTGGAATTTGAGAGGCGATCTATCTACCGATTGAATAATCGGAATGGTACGTTGTTGGGTATCGTTGGATTCGTCTTGAAGGCGGCAAGAATTTGGTCATGATTAGGACAGCGTGGGACGAGATTGAAGATATATTATTCGTTATAAGAATGACCCGCTATATCCGCGTTGCGGATAAACAGATTTAATATTAACCTCTGCGAAGGGTCGCGTTTTCGGTTAGTTAATCGCGGAACGACTATGAAGAGGGATGGAAAATTGGGAATTGGGAATTGAGGGTTAACGCCGGTATAGATCCGGTGGGCTGGTAAAGTGTGCAACTGGAAGTGTAATTTGAGGGTTGCTTAACGTGCACTGGGATTCGGTGGGCACCCGGTGGAAAACGACCCGAGGCTCCCTGAAGTGACACATACAGATACAATTGCGTGTAAAAGGCGTGCGCCAAAGCGATAAAAAAATAAATAATAAAATATGAAACAGAAGACGTAGTACGTAACCATTAAGGGATTAAATTGACGATGGATTAAAATTCTCTGTAAAGAGCAGCTCTAATTTTCTCTTCTTCGTCAAATTAAATGAAATGGAACTTGAAAGTTTCATTATTGATAAACAACGATGGGAAATCATTTTTACGCCCCTTTTTTCGTCGTTATTATTTTTATCATTTATCCACAACACACGTATCGTATGACCGGGTATTTCCACCGGCATAACGAAGTTGCTCTATGAGTCTGGCTCCCAAAATCAATATTTACGCTAGTATAGGGGGAGGGAGAGAAACATGTCGCGCCCCAAGTCTAGAAAATTTGAGTCTTTACTATATAGCTAGACAGAATAAAAGTAGCTATCCTATAAAACACGAGAACCAGGTGAATTAAAAATGAGAAAAAAGTTCTCTAAATTTTCAAAAAAAAAAAAAAAAAGATTTCATGACTCGGATTCCTTTTTCGTTTTCTATATAGATTTACTTCACTTATACCTAATATCGATAAAAAAAAATTCATTACTAAAATGTCATTAAAAAAAAGTAGCTTCATATTTTTTAATATATACACATTGAATTTCCGAAATTCCATTTCCACAGAACATGGGTGTATAATTAAAATTCATCGATTTCTCCGTAGATTTTTTTCTGTCTTTTTTTGTTTAGTTTAAAATCAGGTAAATTTTTCCTGAAAAAAAATTAAAAGAACAGAATGGAAAAAAATTGATACGAAAAAATGTAAGAATGTATTTCAAAGCAAGGGCGACTCTTCCTGCCCTTCTTCACATATACATATATATATACTTATATAATATACATAGATATAGGTTTATATACTATAAGTTATATAAAAAAATAGTATAGAACACGAGGGTTGCTAGGAAACACCCCCCTGGTATATACATATAGGTATACATACACCTACTGTGCACGTCTGTCTATCTGTCTGCCTGTCCCTAGATAGAGGGTGAACTGCAGGGCGAGTCGGCGTTTGGTGTAGATATAGATATATACATAACGCATACATGCATACCTACCCCTGCCCTTATCCCTGGCTATTTACCTATATACACGTATACATAAGCATAGTTGAAAGGGCTTTAAGAGAGAAATAGATATATGGATAGATAGATAGATAGATAGATAGAGAGGATGACGGGGTAGGGATGCACAATAACCCCATAACCGTAAATTTGAATAAATTTCGTGAGTGAACTAGGGATGACGAATTTCATCCCTCTTAGATCAGTGCTTATAGGTATATGTGTATAGTCAATAAAAAGTTGACTATAAGAAATTCAAAAAATTGAAAATGCGAATCTCCCCCCCCCCCATCCCTCCCCCCTTTTTTTTCCTCGTTTTCTCTTCTTATTATACCCCGAATAATAGTTTCATTGTGATAATATCCAGCATCGGTGATGATGATGCTGTGATGGTAATTTCTTCGGTACGGTGTACACGTATACGTAGATACATATGTTACATGTGGACGCATAATATAATATACAGTATTATACCGGATGTCAGACTAAACTGTCACTTCCGTGGAACAATAGTTATTGTCGTAGTCTACGCGGTGGTAGTTACGTATGTATGTGTCTACCTATGTATGACGTATGAATATAAATGAATGATTTTTGAGTTTCTTTCTTTCTTTCTTTCTTTCTTTCTTTCTTTCTTTCTTTCTTTCTTTCTCTTTTTTACATAGGAATGTATAGTAAGGAAAGAGAAAAATATGAGAGAAGGTGGTGGTACACACTCAAGGCATACATACACCATATGTATGTATAAGGAGCAGCTGCCCTCGAGGATGGCGTTGGACCCGGTCGTCGAAAATAAGGTGCAGGTGATGCCCTTTCTTATACCTATATGCGTATAACTAAAGTCTTTGAAAATAATTTCGATAATTTAATGTACTACACACGTATACGTCATGTATGTTCGCAAAGAAAGTAGAGAAACAGAAATTGCTAGAAAAAAAGAAAAAAAAAATAGAAAGATTCCGTTCCTTTTTTTTTTCATCTCATTACGTATAATTAGAGTTCATAGAATTTGCCTCAAGTCAAGTTCCTCAATCAGCTTTAAGGCTGTTACTCATGTACATACATACCTAGGTATGTACTACGACATATATACATATATAGGTATGATATACCGTACTGCTGCATGAGCAATTAACTTTTTAACCCGAGTTAATTGCGTGGCGTAATTTTACCTTTGACCGTCAATTAACTTGGTCCGAAGGTAAAATTATGTTAGGTTAGGTTAGAGTTAGGTGCCTAGTAGTGCTGATGCTTTTGTAGCCCCGTTATCTAAATGGCAGAGGTCTCAGGTCGGTCGGTCTCCGTCCAGCAGCGAACGCGGGTGGTCATTCTCGGACCTTATTCAATCCTCACTTTCTATACCCTCTAATTGATCTCCCTTTCTCCTTTTTTCGTTTGTCAAAAAGAGGAAGAACGGTGAAAAAAAAAAAAAAAAAAGAAAATACAAAAATGATCGCAATCTTTTCAGGTTTAATTAATCAATGACGCTGTCATTAGTCCATGTAAATATATACCAACGACAATTGATCGTGAGATTAGTAGGTATCTGGTCGTCGTAACGTCATAATGATGAAACTGTCGTATGAGAGCCGCATTCTCCAGTTCGTTAATATTTATTGATATAAATTAGATTTTTGACGGGTGCAGCAGCTGCGGCATGGCTTCGGTGACCGAAACATAAATTAAACGTGTATAAAGCTCACACGGAGTCGAATAGCGATGTAAAAGTCAGATAGTCGGTTAGCTGGGTTAAAATGGCGGCGATATTCCGTTAGCGAAAATTACGAGAGTCCGATAGTTTTTGAATTAGAGCGATTTTAAGGCCGGACGAATGAGCGGCGAGCTTCTTATAACGGCCGCAGTGACGCGGGCGGTAGCTATTGGCCGATCTTTAACTGGTTCTAATTCGAAAACTATCAGAGTCTCGAATTTATCGCTGGGACGAAATCTTTTCAGTTTTTTGTGGGGAATGCATACACCGAGGAAAAAAAAATCGTTCTTTTATTACTTAATTGGAATTCGTCGGTGTGAAGGGCGGCCAAAACCGAATCGACGACTGTCGAGGAGTAGGAGGTAGAAGGTGGAGGTGGTTGCCGACTCGAAACCGACGAGCCAAACCTGCAGCTACTAAACTTGGGTCAAATAATACGCCCTGTACTGCTGCCCTCCGCGATGTTGAGTCGCCCAAACCAGTTTTATAACTCGTATGCGCCATACCACTACTAATACTATACCACCACCTCATCATCGTCTTCCCATCTGACGAGGCGAAATATTTTACAATTCTCTTTCGAAAGGGTAGCAGTGAAGCAGCAAAGCGAATTAAGTACATCATAAACGTGTTCAAAAATTTGAAGAAAAAAACGACGAAACATCGTGTATTTTTCTCCTTCTTCTTCTTCTTCATTCATTGATTATTATCATACACTGCTTAGATCAAAGGAGTATTTTTGTTCCGGTACTATTTTTAATCCGTGGTGTATCTTGTAACCGTACGGCAATGAGTATTAACGTCAGAGCGAAACTGTTGCTTACGCCCAACTAAGAATTACAACACAGTTCTCGTTTTTTTTTTTTTTTTTTTTTTTTTTTCAGTTCTTCGGTAGATACATATAAAAGCAAACAACGATTCGAAGCTATGCGTAATTTATTTAAAACCATAGAGATATGTACAGTCAAAACCACGAAATTCCTACTTTTTTCCCTCTTTTTATTCACCTCTTTCCTCAATCGTCAGGCCTTTGGTACCTACTGTTCGAACCAAATCGGCTATTTCGTATTTCCAATTTTGTATACATAGGTACTACCATTATTTTTCCTTATCTCTAACGGAATATATATTACCTTTATGGTATATACATTCACACGTAATTCTACACCTTTGACTATAATAATCGTTGAGGAGGGTCCAATATATTATCAATAGTACATACATGTAGGTATATGTCACGAATAAAATAAATATTATACATAGAGATTTATTTATCCGTATATAATATGCATGTTTATCATCTCATTCTCTGTGACTAAAGCCTAGCTACGTATACATATATACCTAGGCTGGCATTCATATCTTGCGCAAATAAACCTTTCCTCGACTATACTTATACTCATTTACATATAACATATGTGTATGTGTGTATAATATCTAATAAGAAGAAGAAGAAGAAGAAGAAGAAGAACCGTGACCGCACGAAATCCTCGCGGTCGACCACTCATCTGTCACTATAATCGCTGTTCACGGGTCAAAGACCACTTTGATGATGAATATTTTCGCTCTTAATTGATAACCTAGCCTCATTTTTTTTTTTAAATATAATAATGATGATATGTTATCAATTTTTTTTCAAGATTTTATCAATAAGTAACACCTATATCATCGGAAAAGATATATTCGGGGCACCTGACCCTCAGCGATCAGCTGTTCCATAGGTGATTCCGTCCCATGCGAGCTGGGTTATTTCGGTTCGGAGTTGGCGCAGATCGGACCGCGCCTTATTCTTCGATGGCGGCAACTTTAAAGGCATACCGCGGGGCAGCGAGAGAAAGAGTCGGAGAGAAAAATAAAGAAAGAAAGAAAGAAAGAAAGCGGGGGGAATCGGGGGGAAGTCGCGTGGGAGAGCCTGCAGCAGGCCGGCCAACCGACCACTAGGAAGTGTTTCTCAACCGAAGTGAGCCTGTAGGCAGGTGCAAATGCGTGGGGCCAACGACGACGACAACGACGAAAAAAAGAGAAATTTTTTGGAGGTTATAAAGGCCGGAATAGGTATTGAACACGTCGCGTGGTACGGTAGACTGCGTGTGTAGACGAAAGTAGTTTTAACACATTTTGTAAGGGCTTGAGAAGAAATTTTCATCCATTATTTTGACGGAAATTGATTCTTTTATAGTCAGATCGATTGTCCCTGACGAGCCGAATCCGACGACACCCAACAAGACCACATTCCGGATAATGAATATCGAGATATCCCGGGTTCAAGGAGGACTAGCGCGCGCTAGTAGCGTTGAAACCGCGCAGATATCTCGAGTTTGAGTGATCGTAACGAGGCATATACTTTGTGGGGTATCGTCGGATTCGTATTGATCTCGACTACGATATCCAGGTGATAAAAAAAGCGTCAAGTGAAATTAAAGAATGAATGAATAAGAAAAACTGTCCCAAAAATTGGATAATAATCTCCCACTTAGGTTGAGGTGAATTTTTGTCACGGTGACTCTCGGTTCTTCGTTGGGTTCGAGCTAAGAGGTTCGATAAGGTAGAGGCGGCGGTTGATTAGCGCGCGCACCGCCACGCAACGCCGCGCGGTCTCAACCGACGAAATAATTAAAAGACTTATGATAATTGGATTTTAATTTATGCAGGAATCTAAACGACGACGAATCAATATCAAGCCACGACCAGTGTGTGCCGGAGCGATGCACGCCCACGAACTAAACACATGTCGGTTAACGGGCTGGGCAGGAATAACGGAAAGATGAAAAAGAGACGATGAAGATAAGCGACTAGTGTTTCCGTAGTTATTTTTTCTTGTTTTTTGTTGTGAAAAGAGTAATCGCGAATTAAAACCAATTGCAGAGGAAAGAGGAAGCCACGCGTAAAAATGAGCCGATAAATGATGATCGTGGAAGGTTTCCGCTGTTTTTCTATCTCGCGGAGAATTAACCGTATACTGGTATAGTAGATGAATGAATGGTATAGGAGTTTCATTTGCAGGAGGTAGTACATACACCACTTGACCCAGAAAGTCGACCGAGGAAGATACAATCTCTCGAGTGCCTTGAAAGGCATCAAAAAGGATCCCGAATTGAATGCCTACTCGAGTCGGCCCGCCACAGCCACTATGCGCGGCTTAAAAAACCCGCGTGTTGCGAGTAACTGACTGACTGACTTGGATAGTGGGTGAGGCGGCGGTGTTGTGCGCTATGAAAAACGATGTGTGATAATATCGGTGGTAGAAAATTCGTTTCGTATGAAACGGGTATGAATCTCGCCTAGGGGGCTAGATTCTTTAGAAAAAACCGAGTCGATATTGTCTAATAAAAAATGTTGAGGGTTGAACGGTTTTCAAACTAGAGCGATTTCAATTTCCGACCAATCACCGTGCGGATTAACGTAACGGTCGCAGTAACGCGGCACGCGACGATTGGTCAATTTTCAACTCGCTATAGCTCAATTACTATTCGACCCTCGAAATTTTTTTTGGAACAAAATCGTCGCAGTTTTTTACGAGGAATCCGATCATCGCTACAGGAATAAGCTTTCTGAAGGTAATCAAGCGGGAGCGAATGAAGAGTGTTTAACAGGAAGTCGGTAGTTAGATATCCACCGTTGTGTATATGCCTGTACACACATCTCACGCATGTGTCTATTATTTTATGTTTTTTTGTTTTTCTTCATCTTAATTCTCGGTTTAAAAAATCCTGTCAAAATAATTCAGGTCTTGGGTAACTGCTAAGTGTTCCGTGTCAGCGTTCTAGCCTCTCCGCTGCTTCTGCTTTCGCTGCTAACGTGTAAACCTTCTAAATAGTAAAACACACGTGGGGGTTTGCTGTTGAGCGAGAAAACGACCGCGACCGCAACGGTGATAGGCGATGCCATAATTTTAAACGAAGGTTATAAACAAATCATATGCAATGTATGGGTATACACGGACGGTTCTAGAGGAAGGAAGCAAGGCACGGCTGATTTTTGACCATTTTGCGATTTTTACTCGAGTCTACGAGGGATATGGTACAGGACGTTCTTTATTCATCTTGAATCCGACTTTCCGGTTTTTGTTCAAAAACGAACCAGAAAAATAATAATAATAATAATAATAATAAATAGCCAGGAGAGGAAATAATGGAGAAAAGGGACTAGCCTGCAGTTAACTGCTGCCAGTGCAGCGGAGATGACGTCGAAAAGCGAACAGTGTGGAAAGATATTTCCCGATAAAACCGTACCGAGCGGTGGATTGCTACATAAATAAACACAAATATTCCTGTCTAGACTCGAGACCGAAACTTTATCGGTTCTCGATTCCGCCCTGCATATAGGCTGTCCTGGAGACCATAAATTGAAAAATCATAAAAGAAAGAAAGAAAGAAGAAAGAGGAAATTTTTTTGAATTTTAAATTGACAAAAAACTTCTACAAGCCGGTTTTTTTATTTTTTTTTTTTTGTAGTTCTCGCGTCAAAGCTTTTCAATTCAATTCAATACTTATGTAGGAAAATAAATATGTCGTCGTTTATCGCGGCTAGAGATTTAATTTAATTAGATGACCAAAAAAAGACGCGCGGCGCGCTATAGTTGATTGATAGGCTTGAGTAGCGAGGTCGGAGTCGTTAGCCTATTGACCTTTTTCTCTCTCTCAATATCGCATCTTTTTCCTCGGTTTTAGTAAACAGCTGGTTTCTAAAAAGAGGCGATATGGGGTTTATCGGAAACATTTGCAATAACACAAATGCCTTATTTAGATAGGATCATAACTTTCAGTCAATTTTTAATAATGTTCAAATTTTTAAGGAAAGCCGCAATTTTTCCATTCGCCAACCCTAATAAACGTCGCGTTGTTGCAGGGGCGACACGTGATGCAGTTCTCACGCCCGGACAATGCTGCGCTGAAATGATGATGGCGGGTAGCGCGGATCACACCGAGTTAGCCACTACACACATATATGCCCTGTAGACGAAAGAGTACGGTAGTGAAAAAGGGTTAGAGGGTAGAGGAAGCCCATGAAACACTGGCTACGTGCGAAAATACGAAACGGAAGGGGTTCCTCCTCGTCCACTTAGGTATATTGTATACCCTGCACTGTTAGTCGCGTTGTACAATGAGCTATACATGCGAGAATCAACCCCATTCCTAAATGTAAGTAAAAATTGTACGTGCGAAAAAATCAGGAACAGCTATAAAGAGACTTTTCATTTTCTGATTGGATCCGACGTTGTTCTAATTGGTAGCATGATGTAGCGGTGATGGAGACGAATCCAACGATATGTAACAACGTGTTATTGCAACGAGTCAATCCCGAGATACAGAGTTTTTGAATAAAACAATAAGAGTAACGGTCGCCGGGTGACGTGGCGCGCTGTGACTGGTGGAATCTTGAACGGTCTCTAATTCAAAAACAGCAAGAGTTAGAAAATATTTGCGGATAACAAATCGCCTTGTTTTTTCGCTGAGATTACTCAAATGTATGAGTGATTTGTACAAAGTGAAGAGAAAAAAAAAATTACAATTCGTTACAGCGAGTGTGCGATACTAATTGATAATTCTGGCGGTAAATTGACCCGACAAAGCGCCGATTGTAAGACCGTACTACTACCAGTACAGAACGCGTAGTATCCAACGTATTCACAAATCTGAAGCCCACGTCAGCGGGCCCTGGGCAGGTAAAAGGGAGAGCGGATAATCTCGAGGCAACGGCAAGCGTTATGCCCGGTAGTATATGTATAAACGCGCGTGGTAGGTAGGTTAGGTAGGTATGTATACACCTAGAGAGTTTATGCATTGGCCACATTCCGCTCCCATGCCCGAAGCGAACGACGCGACGCGACGCAACGCAACGCAACGCAACGCAACGCAACGCTCACTGGGCGCGCTAGCTGGTGCTGCTCGACGCACACCTCGAAGTTTTACGGTTTAATCGGTACAGGGTGTCCCTTAAATTTCATACTAAATAAATTAAGTCAAAAGTAAGCATTGAAAGAATATATGTATATTCCTAATTATACAATATTTGCTATTTGTTTTTCGCTTTTCGGCGCATATTAAATTCTTTTTTCGTTCATTCTGGTTTCTTTTCTTTTTTTTTTTTTCTTTGTTTTTGACAAAACAAAACGAGACTCTACTATACCTATATACTGCAGTTTAGAGTGGTATTGGGCGGCAGGGAGGTAAGGAAAGGAACGAACAGGAACAAACAGGCTCAAGCAGGCAGCCAGCAAGTGCCTCCCGACATTCCAGTCTCCATTCTTCCGACTCCCCACCCCGTCCCACCGAACGGTCGTCCAAATTTACTAAAATAAAGTGAAACCCGTAGGGTCAAAAAAAAATGTGGCGAATTTTTTTGTACTTTCTTCGGGTAATTTTGATTTTTTTATCGATCGATCTGTATCCTCTCGACCAAAAATCAAGTTCTTCGTCATTCTTTTACCAACGTCTTTATTTTTGTTATATTTTCTGTTTTACGAAACGAGCAATAAATATCCCCGAGTTGTATGTATGCCTATGGGTAGTTCAAACATTTAACTAACGTAATCGTCGCAATAAAATGTAGATTATCTAATAAATGCGAGTGCAATGTAAAGTAAAGTAAAGTAAAGTAAAGTAAAGTAAAGTAAAGTAAAGGGCGGTGGCGGCGTTTTGTAAAACTCAGTTAATCTATTGTACCTTGCCGCTGTTGTCGTTGCGGCCGCCCTAATTCTCCACCTTTACTCGGTATATCTGCGCATTTCTTTGTCGATCTTTAATTTCGTCCGCGTGCAACGATAAGCGAGGAAGACACATCGAGAGAGGAAAAAGTCGTAGGTATATGAGTGCAGAGTAAGTAAGTATAAGCACAAGACACCGGCGCGCGCAGGTATACGTATACAGTCGAATACCCGTATGCACAGTAGACGCAGCGCGCGAAGGCTGAGGCCTGAGTGGAGGTAGAGGAGGGGGTAATCCCGAGGTCCACACAACGCAAATAATCAGCAGTTACTCTCAGAGTCCCAGACGGCGGCGTAGAGTACGTTAGGGTTAGGGTTAGGTTGGGTTGGTATGTATATAATGATAATGTAATTGCAGTGTAAAATGCGGCGGCGACGACGACGACGACGACTGCGGCAGTACCGATCGAATGTATAGGTAGTACTTACATACTAGTATACAGGGTGATTCATGTATCTTGGGAGTTAACATGGTTTCTTTTTTCTCTCCTCAAAGGTCGTAAAAGTGTGATTAAAGAAAAGAAAATATGCACACATATCTCTTTTACTTCTTACATTTTTACGTCGCGTCATCTAACGACTATTCTCAGTGCCAGAAATCCTACTTTCAATTCTCATCTCCGCATATCACTGAGCCAGCCAGCCCAGCGAGCGGTACAATAGGGACAGAAGGAAAAAAAAGGATATGAAAGAAGAGAAAAGAAAAGAAAAGAAAAAAAAAAAAACAAGAAAAGTACAGACGAAGATGAAGTATGGTGGTTATTCGCGTCATCCTGGCTTTCTTCCATCTCGACAATCCGACTCGCAATTTTTGCCATTTTGTTTCATATATTTCCTTCTCTTTTCTCTCCAGACGTTTTACCATTATATTTTATTCCTCTCATATGTGTGAACATATCTTTCTCTCCATATGTTGTGAAATGGAAACGAAGATTTGGAAATGTACCAAAAAACAATTAAGAAAAAAAAAAACTTGTTTTTTTTTTTTTTGGCAATCTCACTGTGATAACTAAACGCGTCGTCTCTTAATGTAAAGAATTACGGTTATGGTATAGATATATCTGCTACCACTAAATACATATATAGGTACAGAATGGGCTCAAAGGAATGCAGGAGCCCCGACTCTCCGGCGGACTACTCAGCTCTCAGGTATGCGCCCAGAGGGTTGAGACGGCGGCAAGGTACGATCGTGGTCTGTGAGAGAGGGTGAGATGAGGTTGTGAGGTAAAAGGAATCCTTGTGTATATATATATATCTATATACCATCGAACAATTTTTGTCAATGGCAATGCGCGGAGTAGGTAGAGTGGTGATATACTATAACGCATGCTGTATACCGGTCTCGTTCGTTCGCTCGCCTTCCATTCAACGTTTTTCATCACACCCATGGGTTAAGGCTACGTACGGAATATATATGTGTGTATAAAATAATGTACCGACAAACGACTCGGAATACGCGCTTCAGCCGATTTCCGATGGATCTGGTCTGGTGAGAAAACTACATTTTTCGTGATCCAACATCGGTCAGAATCGAATCTTGTAGCTGTGTGCATAGCGTGATATAAAAACGTGACCTAATATCTTCTGGGGAGCTCAGATCGGTAGTGTTTACTCCGATAATACCTACGACTCGAGACGTTCGTAAATCTCTTATCGTAAGTGAGTACGGTAGCAAAATCTTTTACCTGTTATACAGCGTTAGATATATATATCTTTATTTCACGAATAATAATAGTAATGATCAACGAAGTGTATCCCACGCATTTGTAATGGTTGTAAAATTGTAGCGATACGGAAGACGAATCCAACGATATGTGACAAGGTATCATTACGATCATTCAAACGCCAGATATAACGTATTGAAGTATACTAGCGCTGTGTTCATCGCAAGCGTTTCGCGCTAACTGTACTTGAAGCGGCGATATCTTGCGATCGAATAATGGGAATGGTACGTTGTCACGTATCGTTTGTTTCGTCTCATTGCGCTCTACAAATGTCCGATCAAATAACAAGAATCGGACACGTAATGAAAAAAAAAAAGTCATGAATTTCTTTTATACTTCAAAAATTACACCTCAGAGACGGATATACAGACAGGGCAAAGGAGAGAAAGATTAAAACGTGTATAATAATGATGGAAAAAAAAGAGACAACCTTGTAATATAATGCTTTGAGTTTTATCGACGACAACGAACGACGAATCAGTCACCCCTGCAACTACCATACAGCAACCGGCACGAGCGACAGATGTACGCGACATATGTCAGTCAGTCTCGAGTATCGAGAGAATATGTATAAACGAGGAAGAGGAGGAGGAGGAGCGGGAGGCGAGAGAGCGCGCGACTGAATTGCCAATTCTAAAGCGAGAGACCTCACACCTTCCTTTCATTGTCACCATATTCCCCATTATTATTATTATCATTATTATTATGGTTTCTATTATGTTCAGTACACGTAGTGTAGCGCCACGTGAGCGAGGCGCTCGGTATTTGACACCCTATGAGAAATGAAGTGCATTAACCGATATTTTTTTTTCGAAAATTATTTAATATTTTTTTAATCGTAACAATATATTTTTAGACACTTTTTGTTCCGTGAATTTAAAGGAAGAAGAAAATCGACTGACACTGCTTCAGTTCTAGGGGTTCATGACAGTACATAACGAGAAACCATTGAAAGCAGTCCATTAAAAAGTCATTAACATTGCACATACCATATATATGTCCTGGAGTATAGAGTGAAAAGCGTAAAGATGTTTCTTTTTCCTGTTTTTTTCTTTATTACTTCTTTTTTTTCTATTCGCTCCCCAAAGTTTTCGAGGGAGGTGTATTTTTTGTTTCCACTAGTTTCTTTCGCCTTCTTTTGTTTCGTTATGTTTCATTTAATTAATTTATTTATTTTTCTAACTGTCTTCATAGATCATTCTCTACCCCCTGTATGCTGCCGCTGCTGCTGCGAAGATCTAGGATTTTACAGAAAGCGTTTATCTGGGGCAGATACATATATATATATATCTATTTTCAGGTTTCGGAATGATATTATTTATTATACGTACATGTATGTATGTAAATACATATACCTATGTATATATACAAAGAACTGCAGGATATATATTATTCGGGGCAAGTTTATAATAACTTCTATCTATCTATCCGCCTGTCTGTCTGTCTGTCTGTTTGTCTGACTGTCTGTCTGTCTCCGTGAAACGAAAAATGCTGTCTAGCCCAAAACGAAGACGACAGTATGGGGGCAGGGACGAGGGGATTGTCGGCTAATTGTGGTCTTATACACTGTTTACTTTGGGTAGTCGATCAGACGTAAACATTTCCTAGCAACAGCGAGTAGAAAACTCTGGTGAAGTAAGAGGAGAAGTAAAAGGAGCAGCAGCAGCAGCAGCAGCAGCAGCAGCGGCGGCAGGAAGGGCAGATGAAAAAAGAAAAAAATTGAGGAAGAAGAAATAAAGTTTCGTTAAGAATACATTCCTCGATATTCATCTCGTTGCCGAGTTAGACTTCAGACTCACGGCAGGTTGTTTTAATTTTTTTTTTTTTTTCCAGCTTGATTTACATAATATCATCGTAAATTTTTAGAGGGCAATAAGACGAGTCCAACGATATGCGACAACGTACCATTCGGATAACTAGATCGCGAGGTATCGCCTTTTGAAGTATACAGTTAGCGCGCAACACGCTTGGGATTAACGCAGCGCTTGCATAATCGAATACGTGATATCTCGCGATTGACTAATCGTAATGGTACTTTGTCACGTATCGTTGGATTCGTCTCGATCACCGCAACAATATTATCCAGTGTTTAGAAGCTAATCAACTCAGAGGTTAGGCTATCGCAGGTGCCTACAGGTATCCTTTGCATAAGTATGTATCGCTAGTGTGAGGTGCGTTTAGACTTGATCAACGACGTTCTATCATACGTTGTGAAAAAAAACAACACGAAACCAAAAGAAAATGAAGCAAATTAATGACGAACGAGAAAGAAGCAAAAAAAGAAGCAGCTAGTTCACTGCTTGATTGATACCCCCCTCGAGTCACAGCTCTATTTTTAGTCCCATCTCTAATGAATAAAGAAGAACAGTAACGCGATGAGAAGAGGCGAGTAACTTAAACAAAATTTGACAAATTCTGTTCTTTTTTTTTTTTTCTTTCGGGAAACAGTCACCCCGCGATAAACGGTTCTCGTTATACACGCGCGGGGTAGAATATAGAGAGAGAGTTCTAAAAATAAATTCGAAAATTATCTACGGATTCTAAATGACGCATATGGGCGGCTGCAGTTGGAGGGAAGAAGGTGACGAGGGGATGGGAACACGAATACGAATACGAATGGGAATGGGAATGGGAATGGGGTGAGAGTCGGTCTGCAGTCGGTTGCTGCAGGCGCCGCGCACAGCGCGGGTGACACATTCGGTCTTTGTGATGATGGTAGTAGTGCAGTGGCGGTGGTTGTGACCGATATCGTTAATGATTGATCATCACCCTTTGGTCCCCGGTATTTCCGGTTCAAGGATAAGCGCGGCGCGGCGAGGCGGCGCCAGTCGCATATGTAATATACATATAGGTATAATGTGCCATGTATCCAGAGTATATATACCTTTATTTACATACATACGTCTGGTATATACGATGATAATTATATTTGTGTATACAATAAATGTTCAGCGATGATAATTTCTGACGAGATATACGTATACATATATATATATATATATATATAGACAGGTTATATATATATACATGCATACGCATATCTGTAGACACTGATTTATTTAGGTTCGGCGCCGGTGCATGCCGTTTGGGGGAAAAAAAGGGAACCTAAAAAAAAAAAAAAAAAAACGAAAAGAAAAAGATCGTTACATACATACATTATGTATGGTATAGTGATTGAAGATCGAGAATATAGAATAAAAAAAACAAAAGGAGAAGAAAAAAAAGATCTGACATACAGGGTTATTCAGGTTGAGCGGGTAATATTTTGTTCTTGATTGAAAGTTCTTCGCGGTTGAGTGGCGTAGTACGGTGTAAGTATGTACTTATATTCAAAAATCGAAACTTGAGTCTTTCTCTTTCGCCTTTTCCTTTTCCTATCCAGATTCCTCCTCTTCACGTAAAAGAACAAGAAGAAGAAGAAGAAAAGAAAGGGAACTCATCTCACACTAGTGCTAGATCGGTCATCTAATATACACATACATATATATATATATATATAGTGTAAATACATAGGTATGGGTATACAGGTAGAATAGAGAGCGCATGTACATGTATATGTAGGATAAAGCGCATCGATAACCACTATAGGCAGGCGCGCGCTACGAAACGGGCTCCTTCATCCATTTGGTTACAATATATAACCGCGCGCACCACTGCGCCTGATCTCAGAACCAACGAGGATACCACCGCCGTTCCTCGCTAGCCGGCAACGCGACGCGGAATGAATTAAGATTTCGCTGAGTCAGATGCGATGCGATGCGATGCGATGCGATGCTGCTCCAAGCGAGAAGTATAAGTATAAGCAAGTATACGAGGTATAGCTCGCAGTATATATGAGGAGGTTGGTCTCGGAGCGTATTTCTTACCGTGGTGCAGCAGCAGCAGCCTCTCGGCGGCGAACCTTAAGCGCAAGCCTTTGCCCTAGGTTATACTATAAAGGTATGCCTATGTAGATAAAGTGTTAATATCTTATTGACTGCAGATACATGCGTGTATTGGTGGGTGAAACATAGGTATAACATATTCGAGACGGGGTTGATATTTCCCCACCTGGAGAGAAGAGAAATAGGTACAAAAGGAGAAGAGAAAATGTCGATGGAAACCTAAATAAGAATGGGAAGAGAATAGGTTGGAAAATAGCGATTAAAAATTTCACACCGTTGGAAAGAAATAAAGCAATGAATAGAAGAAAAAAGGAAACGATTTTTAGTAACAGTATATTGTAATGACAATATATAAGATAACTGTTAAAATAAATACGGTATGTATCGTATACTATATTAGCCGAAACAAAAAAAGGGAATAACAAACGAGGAGAAAAAATGTAGGTATAAGAGGAAGAGGAAGAAGAGAGACAGCAGTTCTAAGATATAGATAGAGACGTGAGCGTATACGTTGAGTTGCTCTCTTGTTGGGCGCGGGAAGTGAATAGGAAGGAAGACCCGTCAGAGCGTCAAAGCTTGTTCGTTCGTTAACGACTTGTCAAATTCATTTTTACGATCTCCGGAACACTTTTTAACGGTATATTAAATAGCGCAGTATCACCAACAGCAGCAACCGGGTTTAAACGAACGAATCAAGGGTTATATCTATACAGCTGGGGGCGAGATGGATACAGAGAGATAAAAAGATAGAGTAGAGATGGATGCAGGATATCGTGCAGTTGTTTGTTGTCTCACGTTATTTAGCTCGTGTGAACCCGTTCTATTACTTTTACGATCTATACTATATTATACACCCATTGTATACATATCTCTCTACGAAGCTACATTTGTTATATATATCTTGTTATGGTACAAGTGAACTTGTAGGTACAGGCGATTAAAGTTCGAATGTTTCAAAAAAATTATTCCTTCCATTTCGAATTCGAGAAGGAAAGGCAAAAAAAAAAGAGGAGGGTTTATAACTGATTGCAGCAATCAATTTCAATATAATCTAATCAGAAACACGACGTTTTTTCACTTTCGCGTACGTGCAAATAAATTTGAGAACCACGATGAAATATAGTTTCGCAGTAGGGAGAGGGGGGGGGGGGGGGGGGGGGGGGGGGGAAAGAAAAAACAAACGCACAAAAGTAAAAGAAAGAAGACCGTAAGTATTATTATCCATACAATTTTATAAATCGCACGGTATCTCTAGCTTCCTTTTTTCCGTTCTTTTCCAATCTATCTATTAATAGACGTATACACTTACGATTCGGCCCGGAGCGCTTAGTGTAGCGTGTATAGCAGCTAGGAATATGGGTATAAAGAGATAGGTGAACTTTGTATTTGTTATTCGGTGCGCGGCAAATATCAAAGAAGCAAAAGAGAGAGACCATAGGTATATAGCTAGAGACAAGAGTCGAAGGAGAGGCGAGGCGTGTTTCGATTCTAACCTATACGACGATTTATAGATATATATACCTATATGTTCAGTGTTCAACGCGTAAAGAGGTATACTATTATAACGATTCGTATTATCAAACGGCATAACATTACGTGAGTATACAATATATGAAATATTGATACGGTTTCGATTATTATCGTTATTATTCTATACCCATGAGAAGGTAGAGAAGAAAATTAAAATTTTGTAAAACATTTGGACCGCTGATACTGCAACAGCGATTCGGTTCTATTATATTATATTCGCGCACTATCTAATCTCTCGCTTTCTCTCTCTCTCTCTCTATTTTTCGCTCTCTACCGCTCCGTCAGTAACACGATATTGTAACACTGATATGATATGATATGATATGATATGATAGATACTGCGTTCGCGTGAATAAAAAATGTGCAATCTTCACATCTATTTATTATACATAATATATAAAGTAAGAGAAAGATCATGATTTTCCTTCTCCTTTCTTCGAACTACTAATACCAATGATAAGGTGAAAAAAACAAACGATAGTCGATTGTTTATAGTGTTGTAGCGTTCAGGAATGAGGAGACAACATTTTTTGGTCTAAAATAACCGGAGCGACGTTATATTGCAACAAGTTTAGATCAAACATGTATACTTGGGTTTGATCATGACCGGTCTGGAGTTGCATCAGATTTATCTGTCTTCTTCTTTACTTCATAGTTACATAGAGAAGGACAAAAGACAGGAGAGACTGCAGTGGGGCCAACTTCGTACCGGTCATGAATAAACACGGAAAGTGTACATCCATACCGCGTGCTAACTGCTACTTGTGTTACACATAGTCCTAAGTAAAAATGAGACTAACAAGATAGAGGAAAGCAAAGAAGATGAGAGTAACTGACAATACTATTGCCGGTCTCGCAAAATGGCGGCGCCCCTGGCTACATCCCGGGTATTATGCATATTTTATACATTCGTATTCAAGGATAATGATTTTATCAAAAATATGAACAACGAAAGCGCTAAGTAACGAAGTGACTGAACCGAACTCGCTAAAGTTCGTTCTTATTTCAAGAATTAGAAGTATAATCTAGGTATATATCGTACACAAAGAGAGAGAAGAGTTTCACTTTGTTTTGTTTACGTTTTGTTGAGTTTTACTCGCACGCGGTTCCAGGTATAGAAATAGGTGTGCTCATAGAATGATAATGAATGGACGAATGAATGAGAATCGGTGTAAAGAAATCTGATTGCAAAGAGTGAAGGAGAAGCGAAAGGGAGATAGAAAGGAATAAAAGAGAGAGAGTATTTCAATCATTTTTACGATAATATCGCGTCGCGCGATGAGGAGAAAAGTTACAAAAGAAATGCGAACGTTGAATGTTACTCACAAGAAATTGGGTCCCTTGGTATATCGCTGGGCGGAAAGCCTTGGGCCTCGAAGTACGGCCTGACAGCGTCACATTTCAATCCAGCAGCAGCCGTCGCGACGACGCCGACGGTAAAAAATGTGCATAAAGATAAGGCGAGAGCACTCATTATATGGCGTTTTATATATTATATATTATATATTATATTATTATGGTTAGAAATTATCATTGAACAATAATGATAACGTTGTTATAAATAAATTGTGTATCTCATAAATGGTCGCGGATTGTTTACAGCCGAGAAAATAAAGGGGAGGAAATAAGTAGGCGAAAACTTTTATTCAGACACTGATTACTCCGTACAAGTTTTACAGTCACTTTACTTCGATTTACTTTAGCAGATACGCTGCTGCTACTACTAGGAATTTTGAACACAGGATCGAGATTAGGATAGTTGTGTTGTTCTAAGTTTACTTTACTCCGTCGATGCGCAACGTACAACGATTTTTAAACTCTTTAATTATTTAGCGCGCCTTTTTCCTGCTATTGCTGTTCCAAACATAAACGACGCGAGATATACCGACAGAACTCTGGAAACAAGAGAGATTCTATCATATTTCAGATTAAAGCTTCATAAAGAACTTCGTTTAACAACTTTCACTGTTATTGTCATCTGTGGTAGTATGTAGTCGGTTGTTGTTCTCAGAACGCGGAGCAATTTACGATCGGGGACACAATGAACGCTCAACGAACGTTTGCAGATGTGTCTTTATCCCTGTTAAAACATCCCCGCGCGAACAACCAACCGATACTCTCGACTACACGGGTCGAGACAGACTGTTCAGTGATCGCTGAAGCACTGAACCTCGGCGGTTGTGGACCGCGCGATGCGTGTGCGCTATTAGCTCCTGCGCAAGCGCTAAAGCGAAAAATCAAATAATTATTCCTTGCTGTCCGGCTGGGGAAGTTCATTGGTATTCGCCTCGGCGGCGATACCTGTTGTAGTATACTTTGGGCGCCATCTGACAGACGATTTTGGAGACTGTGAACTCGTCCGTTGTGTTTCTTGAGTTGCGAGTTATCAGGAGTTGCGGGTTTTCTGTATAATAATACTCTCGTTGTTGTTGTTTATTGGTATTATTTTCCGAGGAAAAAGCGATTACGGCCTATAATTAGTCGGTAATAAATCACAGGCGTTCAGTAGATTTGATTACGACATCGAACAAAGACTAGATTACTTCTAGTCCATTAAAATCACATTGTTTTATCAAGTAGATAGATATTGCAGCTGATAAGAAGAACCGAAATCGGGATAGAACACGACAATAGACTCAAGTTATTATTTCTGTCATATTTGATACTAGCATATCGGCACTTATTCAGTAATCATCTATAATAATAACATCCTGAAATTCTTCCGATTGGAGTTATTAATTTATCGCAATATTTATCTATATTCTATCACACTTATCAGTGTCGCGCGATGAGCGCCTGATCGCCGGCAACTCAACGTACACTAGCTTCCGCACTATGTTGGTTTGCATATGTATAAATATATGTATACGCCGAGTCAAGGGTAGTAAAACCGCGCGCCATGCGTTCGTTCAGTCAGTAGTATTCGACTCCCGGGAGAGGCAACAGGTCTGCGCGTCGCATCATCGTATAATATCTTGTTTTAATGATACATAACCACACTCCGCGTAGTGTAAAATCTCATGACGACTAATGTTATACCGTGTTCGATATAGTATACTAGCCTCTGTGTCGTGTCATGTCAATTGTTTTATCGAGCATCGAACGTGTATAAGATTTTCAACAGAGAGCGGTCTCCCTGCGCGAATCGTGGCGTGTATACGACGAGTGGTTTATAATAGACACTACGATGTTCTTTCTTCTATAAATATTGTTAAATATACGTGATTTACTTTAGTTAGTTTAATCAATCGGATATCGTTCGGTGATGAAAAAGAAGAAGAAGAATGTAAGTATCGTGTCAGAGGCCGTTAGAGGCGTAGAATAATCCCTGTTTTTTCTACGACACTAGTTTTTCAATCTTATATATTATATAAATCGTAACAGTTGTTTGATAAAAATGTTGTCGTTAATATTATTGAAATATTAGTGCAAAGATTCGAAGCAGCATTCTCAGTATCTCGATAATATCACAACGCTTTTAACGAATATGGGTTTGTTTACATCTGATGTTTTTACTACCCGGCCCGCGTGGCGGCGCGTAGTACGCCAACAGTCGCCTGCTTCACTAATCCTTTATTCTGCATCTCGTGGCATATTATCATTTCTTTTATTCTAATTTGGCGAATTGGATTTTGTTTTTTATTGAACTGTATATACTATATATATATATATGTATATTTTTTTTTGTTGCGTTTTTGCATATTTGTTCTTATCGTCGCTGCATTTTTGCTCAATGTTTTGATGTATGAATTTTAAATCGAGTATCTTGAATGCAAAACAACGAAGGTACGTACAATAGAAAAAACATTAGGCGTTCGATTTTATTCGGACTTTTCGGTCTGATTCTCATTTCTTTTTCGTTAATTTTATGAAACTGGTAATAGATGATAGAAATGATGGTGACACGGTAGATAAATGAACGGTATTTTTTTTGTCAGATTAAAATAATGTCTAATATTATATCGCTTGACTAATGCCATAACGTCGTAAGTTACATTATTCGATTTTTCGGCATTGAAAAAGCTGAAAGGTCGTATCTGTCGAATTATTGACGACGAAGTTATCGATGACGAGAAAAAGTATATAGGCAGACACGACCCTGTGGCGTTGACAAACGTGATTCTTCTGAAAATTAAAGCCACAGGATTGAGCCTGCCAAATTATTGAAAAAAAAGGAGTTATCGATGATGAGAAAAAGTATATAGGCAGACACGACTCTGTGGCGTTGACAGACGTGATTCTTCTGAAAATTAAAGCCACAGGATTGGGTCTGCCAGAATATTGAAAATGAGTTATCGATGATGAGAAAGAGTATATAGGCAAACCCGACCCTGTGGCGTTGACAAACGTGATTCTTCCGATAATTAAAGCCACAGGATTGGGTCTGCCAGAATATTGAAAAGGAGTTATCGACGATGAGAAAGAGTATATAGGCAAACCCGACCCTGTGGCGTTGACAAACGTTATTCTTCTGAAAATTATAGCCACAGGATTGGGTCTGCCAAATTATTGAAAAGGTGTTATCGACGATGAGAAAAAGTATATAGGCAGACCCGACTCTGTGGCGTTGACAGACGTGATTCTTCGGATAATTAAAGCCAGAGGATTGGGTCTGCCAAATTATTGATGGTGGAGTTATCGATGACGAGAAAGAGAACATACAAAAAAATTATACGACCTTTTGGCTTTGAAATTGCCTCTTTCATGGTTACTACCTTATAGCATTATAGTCACACGATATCTAGTATTCGTTTCGTTTAAAAAAAAATACCCGTTAAATGTAATGATCACGTTGTTATTAATGATATAGTGAATCAGTAGCGGATAATAACTTCTCCGAATTCTATATTTATTCTTTACTTGTGGACATTTTCATGACCATTTCGCGAATGACCTTACATGTTTGAAAATCAGCAGCAAACATTATCGAAGATCGCAATATATCAAATATATATTTATGTATAATATAAGCCAGTAAATTATATAGCTTAATACTATCTAATATTCTATCCCGAATGCATACGGAACGCATATTCTCATAATAATAAAACCACTCGTCGTATAGTGCCGCGATGTTTCTGTTCCAAATATATTGAGTCTAGATAAAGTCCACATTATGAAAATCCGCGCGTGTATACATATATACGATACAGCCAGTGTCGATATACGGGAAGTACGACAGGATGTATCTCTTGGTTCACGGATTCAACGCAGATTCAACGTCGGTAAGCTTCGCATGCAATAAATTAGCATCTAATTCCCAATTTATTGTAGCTGCATGTTATATCACTGTTTTTCATTTCCCATTGGTAAGTAGAAATCTAGAATTTTCTTCGTTACCGACTAAGCGTCCGCCTCGATTATCGAAACTCGAGTGCTTCGAGTTCTCGCGTATATCGATTGTAATATCGAGATTTCTTAGCGTGAATCGTGAATCGTGATTCGTGAAGTGAGAATTCAGATTGAAAGTCAAGACTCGAGAGCTTGAAAGATGTCGTCGCTCCTAATTCCCGATATTCCGGCGCCAGGATTTTCGTTCGATAACTGCCAAAGGTACGTTATTATCATCGTATAAAAACTATTCTGACGATAGAAATTTGTCTGACGATAACCCGCGCCAAAATCGTAAACACATCTCAGATCCTAACCAAACCCTAACCTACAATATTGCTGTGTCACCGCTTCCTCGGCCGTAACGTCAAGAGGTTGAAATCGAACGCTTTTTTCATTCGTCGTTTATGTCTCACCGAATCATACTCGTATCTACTATAAAACGTTATTCTTGTACAGCCAAAAATTTATTTGTATAAAAAAAAAAAAAAAAAACAAAGGGGCTGAGTTGAAATCCCGAATTTTAAACTACCGACTCACAGTTATTTTCCCAAAATTCTACACACTTGATTTAATAAACTATGAAACGAAGAACACCAGAGGTCCAAAATTCCGAAAGCTAAAGCCCTGAAATGCCAGACCTCCGAAACTTGAAATCCCCGCATGTATTCGTTCTGTGTTTGATAACTCGGGCTGTATCTATCGTATCGAAACCAATGAGTAGTCGAAACAATAGTCTGAACTGAAATCTGACCCCGTAATGAAGAAATTTGCAAATAGGAGAAAAAAAAAAAAAAATGAATAATTATTATTATTATTGCCAATTTCTTAGCTATAATGATAATAATAATATCAATTTTTAACAGAAATGCGTTCCTTTCGCAAAAAGGCTACGCTGCGCCAAAGGCGACTAAAACGGGGACGACAATTGTGGGTATAATATTTAAGGACGGTGTTATACTCGGGGCTGATACTAGGGCAACAGAGGACACGATTGTTTCTGACAAAAATTGCAGCAAGATACATTTTCTTGCTCAGAATATGTAGTGAGTATATATTGTATGAGTTTGAGTTACGAAGTGGAGACTTTTAACTCGAGAGAAAAGAACCGAGAGAAATTCTATGAATTTATTTTGGATTATCAGCTGCTGCGGCGCCGGAACTGCTGCGGATACCGAAATGACTACCCAGATGATTGCTAGTCAACTTGAACTACATCGTTTAAATACTGGGCGGGTTGTTCCTGTTGAAACTGCTAACACTATGCTCAAACAGCTCTTGTTTCGTCATCAAGGACATATCGGAGCTGCTCTTGTTCTGGGGGGTGTCGATCGTAACGGACCTCATCTACACTGTATTTATCCGCATGGATCTACCGATAAATTACCTTATTGTACTATGGGGTCTGGGTCACTCGCTGCTATGTCAGTTTTTGAAAGCAAGTGGAAACCAAACCTTTCGGTGAGTCAGATCTCAGCCTGGTCTTTATTTTCAGAGACTCATCGGACGGAGGATATCAAACTTCTGGTTTTATCCATTCGAGGCCGGTAGTTGAGCCAGTTTTGTCATTTCTAATCACTTTTTTGCGGAATCCTGACTCTAGTCTATTTTCTGGTCTATTTTAATCCTGAGTTCAGAAGCTCGGCTCAATTCGAACACCAGACAGACTGGATTTCAGTTTTCCAGCTGAGATTAACGATACTTTACCTGTACCGAAGATTAGACACAATTTTATAATGAACAGTTGTTGAAATTTTATCCGTGACTTTTGCTAGTTCCGATAATCGATCTTTGGCGTAGAATCTTTCGATTTCAGTTTTTCTTGCACTGTTTTCGTTCCATGAATTAATTTGTCCGTTTATTATCGTTTTTCTTTATCTTCACATAGACTCTCCTCTACAAAATTCGACGGGGAGGAGACTCGATTGTTTTCCCATTTTTTTAATCCTAACGCTTCGCCTTGGAAGATTATAACTCTAAATTCTGTATGAATTAACTCTATCGTTTACTCTTTGTCTCTTTATAATAGTCTCGTGGAACAGGGTGTTCAAATAACGTTGATGGATAAAAAATAGTACGCAGAGGTGCAAAAGAGAGTATAAAAGTCCAGAAATTTCAATGTCGTTAATCGGGTTGTGAAGAAGTCAATGTAATTCTATTGAAATCTTATAAAAATGGTAATTAATGAGTTTTTCCACAAATGAAAAGCTCCCTCTTCTCCAAATCCCTGAAACAACAGAACGTGTTTATTCCTTAGGAGGAAGAAGGTAAAAATCTAGTAGCAGATGCGATCAGGGCTGGTATCTTCAACGATTTGGGGTCAGGATCGAACGTGGATGTATGTGTGATCCGGAAGGGTTCAATCGACTACATCCGTCCATTTGACGTGGCTAATATCAAGGGACAGAAGCAGGGATCTTACCGCTACAAGCAAGGGACGACAGCGATTCTAAAGAAGACTGTGCGCCCGGTTATAATCGAGAAGACAGTGATTCGCAAGATCGAACAAGAGTCAATGGACACGTCTTCATAGTCTCTGGGATGAGAATTAAACATAAACTCCAATCTTTATTTCTTAAGAAACTAAGCTAAAGAAAAAAACAAAACAACAACAACAAGTCTTATCATTTATTTTCTTCTTCTTCTTTTTTATTATCAAACACTTAAATAAATGGATCCAGAAATTCTATTACAATGTCTCTCCTTATTAATTAATTCGCAAAAAAAAGAAAATGCATCAAAAGTCTTAAAATATTCCCGCGCTTTGCTTCAGTCTCTGCCTCCTCCATGCTGGGAGTTTCTCGAATTCCGAAGGCTTGATATTGAACAGTGAAATAAAGTCGTCGTAGGTCAAGTGCAACTCTTTTCTCTCGACGTCGACACCCAGGGGGAGATTTTCTGGCTCATTTTTCAAAAGTTTCAACGGATACTTGGCGTAATTGTCGAAATTCGAAACAGTCTCAGCTCTCGCCGAGCTCTCGTCGCTCGGTGTAACCGATTCCTCGTCTTGGAGCACTTTTCTCAATACATTAAAGCTCTGGTGATCCCTGAGATGATTTTGAGACCAGTTTTCGAACAGACCTATGAAAGTCGGTGGCTCAAATCCTGTAAAGCGGAAAATTTCGTATCGAATTTAATCGGGATTTCAATATTCCGTTGACTCAGATTTCAGCGATTTGAAAAATAATCATTTCCCACCTTGCCTGATCGCAGTTATCGTCGTATTTCTGTCCCTCCCCGCGGGGTGCGTGAACAAAAAAATTTCCGCCTTCTCCACGCATTCTTTGAGCGTTCTTATCGTAGAATAATTTCCCAGCCATACCCATATCGTGTTCACACCATCCAATAGCCACGCAGCTTCGGGGAGTAGAGAAGCCTGCGTAAATCCAAGGATTTCTTTACCCGTGAAAGATTCTTCTTCTGTCTCGCAATGGTAGAGCCGATTCTCAGACTCTTCCGAGCCCTCGATCGTCTCGGTTGAATAGCTCCCGCGACCTACGCGTGAAGTATCGATGGATAAAAAAGAGTTTAACTACAAACGTCGCTCTTTTTTAGCTGGTGGACGTCGTGGAACGGAAACGAATCGGTTGAAAAATGTAACAAATATACCAGGATGAGGGTTTTAGATCTGCCCATCGTGTGGACTACGGAAATGTTGATAGGAGCGCGTTATTCGGTTGAAAAATGAAGAATCAGTGCACTTGCCTCCCAACTGGGCCCAAAATCCTTCGTCCTCTTTTCCCTCGGCAATTAAAGGCGTCGTGCTTGGCGCCAGGCGTCTAGAAGCTTCTCTAGAATCGCCTGTACTTCGTCCGCCGCACCAGACTACAGGTGAGGATGAAAAGAGGATGAAAACTCCGCTGGAATCCAGACTACTTGCTCTCAGGGGTCGCTCGACGGCCTTAGAAGTGTAGGGAGTCGATCCCAACACTCTGACGAGATATTTAGTGGGCGCTGTTAGAGAAAAAATTGAAATTGGCATCGCAGAATTAAGGAAAAAACTCTTTATCATTATTACGTTTTTCTTTGTGCTGTCCGGAAAGAATCGTCAATTTTCCACCGTATATTTGGAGCAAATGGGAAGGCTCTTTTCCCTGAGATGCTATCACGAGCTGACCGCTAGTTTCTTCACCCAATTTACACGCAAAGTCCAGAGCAGCTTCCCTGTCTATACTCGTTGAGTGTGCACCTTTCCAGCAGTAAACCTGCAGAGTTTTTATGATTTTAGTAGGAATTATACTGTTTTGAATTTGCAAAATTCTTCGAAATCGCGATGGTGGATGAAGAAAAAGAAATTGTGAATTCCGCTGTTTCGATGCAAAATTCAAACAAGATTCCGAAACTTACCACAACTCGACTCTTCCTCCCAGCCCCATATCCGTAACGCATCACGTAACAGGATTCCGCGTAATACACGCCATAATCATTGATGACTTTGGCCCCCTCTTTCATTCCAAAATTCCACAACACCCTTTCGCCAGTTCCGTCGTCAACGAGCTGACAATCTGCGGCCATCCTGGGCCTCTCGGTCATGTAATCGGGTTCAAATTGCGCGGGCAAAATCAAGGGCCTCTTTAATTTCTCACTCTCCCATCCTCTGATCAGATATTTCATCTCCGATGGTTCTTGGCCTTCGGTAGCTCGCGCTACCGGCGTTCCAGAGGAGTAGCCCTTCTTCTTGACAAAACCCCTGGCGTTTCTTACCGCCTCAAGCTTTTCTCTGGGATTAACTTCTTTACCGACCCAAGCCCAGACTCCAGCCTCTCCTCTGTCGATCAAGAAAACCGAACTCGGCGATAAATCGGACCTGAAAATCGGCCCCGATTTCAATTCGGCTACTTTGTACTTTCCCGATTGTTCGCTGCATTTGTACAGCTTGATTGGACTCGGTATTGGCGAGGCGGGGATCTGGCTGTTCGAGTTCTTCGAGAAACTTGGGACTACTATCCTTGAGCCGGGGTCTAACACGCTGTCGAATAACGATCTAAACGATTTTGGAATAGTCTGTTCGTAGCCGTCGTCTACGACAACCACGCGACAGTTGTTGTTCTCCTTTTTGAGATAAGCGATTTTTGAAGCGTGTTTTTTGTGCAGTGGATGGGAAGAGGAACCGACCCAAAGAAATAGTACGCTTCTGAAATACAGAGACGGTTTTAGTCGACAGAAAAATGATTGGGAAACGAAGTAAAATCAAAATACTTACTTGGAGAAAATTTCCAAAAGTATCACATCTAGGGAGGAGAAATTTTCCCAAGAGACTGACTCCAGCTCGGTTAAAATCGGTATTGAAATTCCAGTCACTCTGTGGAGGACCGAAGTCTGCTGCGGATTTTCAACGCGGTTTTTTTCTATCGTTATTTTGTCCCGGAAGTAAGACAAAAATCGAGGACTTTCGCGCCCTTCGGACTCGCGGTTTAAAATCGTCGAAGATACTTGAGCGTCCAGTTCGGCTGCTCTTAGAGCCGCACCACCGGCCACATTAGCGTCGCACGATTTACCGATCCAGAAATGTATTGCGCGAAAGACTGGACCTTTCACGTCCTTGCTCTGAAATGAAACGACGATATCGGTCAAACTGTTGGCATATTTTTTTTAAAAGAAGATCTCCGGGGTTCAAAAGTGTTTTTAAATTGGCCTTGCCGATTTTAATGGCGTTTTGAAAAGTATTGTCGATAAAACAGGGCGAAGATCTCACAGATCTTTCATTCTCATGGCTTACCGGCATTCCTGGGTAAGGCAAAGATCCTCCCTTCGGTGTTACCGCGTAAATTATGTAAGCTGCGTTGGTGAGGAAGGTACCGATCCTGTTTCGGGGTACGGCGATCGCTCCGAGACCCTGATAATAAATTTGTGAAGCGTTAGAAATGATCAGAATCAAGTGAAATAAGACTAGTGAAAATGAAAAAAGAAAAGAGAAGAAAGAAAGGAAAGAGAACCTCGATTTTCCACACGCAAAATACTGCAGCGTGTTTTGGAATGCTTCGGAACACGTCGTTACCGGCAGAGTCGTCGGAACAGCAGCTCCTGTCATCCTGGGTAAATAACAATTGCAGTTTGAAAAATTGTAACGAATCAAAAGTTCGAAAAGTTGGAATTTCTTTTTCTCTTGCAATTTTTTTTCGCAATCGTTATTCTTATCGTTATGAAAGATTGTAATTATTTCTGTTTCACTTTAAACTGTACAAAAATTGAAGGAAACATAAAAAAGAGATCATGAACCTAGTAGTCTTTGAAGTAGTTTTTTTGATTTTTTTTTCGCTGGACTCTAGACTTCATATCAGCATTTGAATTATGGCACACGCCATAAGTTGCACTTGGGAATGTACGAATGTGTATTATTTTTAGTCTCTCATTCTACTTTATGCACGAATTGTTGTTGTCCGGTTGAGAGGGCAGGAAATGGTATCAAGCACCACCGCCCACTCCGAGTTATAGGTAACAATGGTCAACGTAGATGCATACATCTACCGTAAAGCACAATGAATAAAATGGTAAAAATTCATGTTTAAAAATCGGAAGGACTAAGCGGAAAAAAAAAAAAAAAAAAAAAACTTGTATCTACAATTCAAAAATGAAATTCGATCTAAGAATCCTCGAAGAAACAGAATATCGCCTGCATATACGATCGAATTTGATGAACATACTCGAATCTTCGAATCGGTTGGATTTTCGAGACGAAAATTGGAAAAACAAAAGGAATAGAATTTAAAAATTCAAAAGATGAATGGCTCTACGACTACTCACCTGGTTGAAGAAGCCCATGTTTCTTTTTTTCGTTGGTTTTTCCTTTTTTTTATTTTTATTAAAATTCCACCGATTGCGATAATCGATTAATTATCATTGATCGATCGAGTTATTTATTTGTCTCGTTATTTTTTTCCTTCCTTTTCTTCGATCGGAATAATCGAACCAAACAGAGGGATGGTAGCAAACGAATATAAAGAAATAAAAATAAACGTTATTTCTTGATATTAAACGCGGATCGAGGCACATGACCACATCAGTTAACTCCTGGCCAACATTGCGGGCAACACTGGTCGGATCAGGTACATTTATGTTCTGTAGTTTAAAAAGAAACCCCACGCATGCCGTCCAGGCGAGCCAGACCAGCCGTCCGGAAGTCGGCCCGGAACACCGGGCACCCATCCGTGACCAACGGCATCCCATACGCAGATAATAGTAGTACGAACGTATACGTCACAATCTAGTACACAATGCCCGCATACCTTTACAGGTGAATGTGTTATACCTGCCATGGAAAATTTGGAGAAAGAACAAAATTTAGAAGCGTCGTTTCTTCTTCCCAATTCACTTTATGTCATTTTTCATTTTTTCTTTTTTCTTTTTTCTTTCTTTCTTCCCAAACGTTTTACAGATGTGTATAATTAAACAGGTGAAAATTAACGAATGTAGGAAATGAAGGAGACAGTAGTGGCGGAGCGTTTAAATTTTTGGTGAACATTTTATTGTATAATAATAATAATAATAATAATAATAATAATAATAATAGTAGTAGTAATAATAGTAGTAGTAATAATAGTAGTAATAATGATAATAATAATTTGTGAATAGATGTAGACGATTGGGTCGTGTTGATTGAATAATTATTCAATTATCTAAATAATTAATTAACTAATTAATTAATTAATGAAAGAAGTGTCCTATACAGGTTTTTTTTCCCTCAATATACCGAGTACCTAAAAAATTAATTATCATAATTATACATAATTATATGATAGACTGTTTGTGTTTTTTCAAAATTCTTGTGTTTTCTTTTTCTTTTTTCTCTCTCTCTCTCTCTCTCTCTCTCTCTCTCTCTCTCTCTCTCTCTCTCTCTCTCTCTCTCTCTCTCTCTCTCTCTTCTCTTTCTCTCGGTTTCATTCATTGATTACACATAATAATAATTATCTACAGAGTATAGAAGACAGTATAGAGTAGAGTATATAGAAATAGAAGTAGAAGTCAAAGTCGAAGTAAAGTGTCTGGTTAGCTAATTAATTGCTTAATTAATTGATTGATAAATTATTTTATTTATCTCTCTATCTCTCTATTTCTCACTCTCTTTGTGGTAGTGTATAGCTATATAATAATAATAATAATAATAATATTATCACTATATCATTTACAATAAATTTCGCGATAAATAGCATATATATACTATAATATATATATACACACCTATATAGTGGTGGGATAAAATAGCGTATAAATAACAGATTCATTTATCCCATGTGTGTGTACAGGTGTATCTATATTATTTATTTATTTATTTGTTCATTCATTCATTCATTTATTCATTTATACCTATAATATACCTATATGTGTATATATTAATTATTAATTATGTAGCTGTACGTAAAGCGGTAAGGCATATTGTTAGATATGTTGTCAGCTGCTGAGAGACAATTATCATTTAATTTCTTTTATTCGATACGTTTATTCATTTGTTTTCCATAAATGTTGCGTGTTGTTTTTTTTTTGTTTTTGTTTTCGGTTCAAAAGCCGCTTACAAAAATACTTCCATGTGTGATAACAATAACAATAGCAATAACAATAATAATAATAATGATAATGATGAACAACAACAACAATATCATTATAATAGGCGGGATCTAATAATTGTTCAGAAAGTTTATTCGAAAATCATTTCTATTTTTTTCTTATTCTTTGCTCCGGTTATGAGAAAAATTGAGTGAAAATGAATTAATTGTTTTTTTTTTTTATCGTTCATTACATAAATAGACGATATCTATACATATACCCATATATAATATAATATACCATATACGCGCTACATTTGTATATACATATATACATATACTATATATATAGATAGATAGATTTTTATAAATAAAAAGATGAATAGATATAAGACAGCTTTGTTGCTCGTGCTATACACGTATTACAGCAATAATTTAATCAATGAACGGATAGATAAATTAATTAATTAATTAACATAATATAATACAATATAATATTATAATACTATCTATATACATATAGGTCTATGTGTATATATCGAGACCGAATTAATTTATTGTGCGTGCTGCTATATAAAGCTATTAATTATTATAAATCCAAACGGTACAATTACAATTTTTTTACTTTTCTTTTATTTTTCTTTTTTTCAATTGTTTTTCATTAATACTTCGCCTATGGATATAAATTTATAAATAATCAATATTGTACGTATAATATAGCATATACTATTATATATATATATATATACGTATATTTATTTATTTATTTATTTCTTCATTATTGAGTATGATGTAGGTATCTAATAATTATATCTGTAGGTGTGTGTGTTTTCAGAAATCATATTGCATAAATAAAATTTGTCAGTTAGTTCACAGTTGTTCGTTGTTTAAATTTCTTGTTCTTGGTTTTTTTTTTCTTTTTCTAATTTCTGTTCCATATTATCATTCTTTTTAACGAACTAATACATTATCGTTAGCTTCACTGTAGTAGTAGTAGTAGTAGTAGTAGTTGTAGTAGTAGTTGTAGTAGTAGTAGCTGTTGTAGTACTAGCGGTAGTACAGTAAGGCATACCATATAATTATAATTAATACCCTGCCCTGTTCTTCAGCAGTTATTATTATTATTATTATTATTATTATTATTATTATTATTATTATTATTATTATTTTGTTCTTACCTTCTAACCTTCCTTCCAATTAATAGTGAATTAATTAATTACTAATATTTCAATTTTAATTCTCATTTGGCACGTACAGTACACGTTATTAAAATCAGCTATTCTTTATATTACAAGGTATACGTTCTACGTATCTATATATATATATATATATATATATATATATAATATATGAATATTGATCATCAATAATGTTATATATATATATACTTTACATTTTTTTTTTTTATATATATTGGGGTATTCTCGTTTATCCGGGACACTTTTCCGCGCATGGGGGGGATCTCCGATTTTGGTGCCACGAGAGAGTTCAGTTTTTCGGCGACGAGTGCTCGGTATTCGACCACATGAAGATCTACCCTCGGTTAAATTTTTGTCAGCAAAAAATTATGCCCTCTAAGGTCGTAAAACCCGAGGAAAAAAAAAAAAAAAAAATGCCTCGCGAAGAGAGGAAGAATTTTTTTCACATTTTGCAAATCTAATAAATTCCGGACCGGTTTACATCGGCTGGGTGTGTATGTATGTCGCTAGATTTATTCTCGGGGCTCGGCCACAAGACCGAAATCTCTCGTGGTAGAAAAATCGGGGAGCCACGCGCAGAAAAGTTTCCCGGATAAGCGAGAATACCCCATAAATGTCTATACAGTATATACGTATATATATTTTTTTTTATATAACGCAAGCATGTTTTCAGGACCTAAAGTAGCCCATTGTGCGACGGCGAGTCGCGCGCATGCGCGGGCACGTATTCGGGGCTCTTTATAATCCTAGGACTATAAAGTGCCGAAATACGTACTCCGCGCATGCGCATTTGCTATTGGCCCGTGCGTATTATTGTACTCCGTACGATGTCAACATAACCTCTTCATGAAAAGACGCGTCAAACATGCTTTTGTTATATATAAAATATCGTGTGGACCATGGAGGCAAGATCCGTTTACGCATCGCGTATTTGCAACACTCGTCTTCGACTCGTCTACGATTCGTATCGCAAAGTCACCCAGTCAGCATAAAAATAATTACTTAGCCTCCTTGGTACACAATATACTATTTCTTTCACTCATTTGTTTATTCATTTATCTTCAATTAAATAACATAATTACTATCGATTATTATTATTATTATTATTATAATAATAATTATTATTTGGAATATCACTATATAATATTATATGATAAAGAGTTTTTAATTTTTTACTTTGAATATCGTTTATTTTTCTTTCTTTCTTTCTTTCTTTCTTTCTTTCAAGTGTGTATATAATTACATATTACACTATGTATAATTCTAAGCATTAACAATTCCCATATTATAGTCTATATATTATACAGCGGGAAGCGACTATACATATAGGTAAAACTCACTCCACAAATTTAGTAACGCATTAGTCAACAGTGAGTGTGTATATATATATATATATATATATACTATATAGTCATATTATTATTAATATTATTAATATTATACTAAATCACGATAATCAGTGTTGTTTGGCTGCATTATAATATGTAGCCAATAATTAATCACCTAATTAATTAATCAATTGATTGTTCACTTGTTCATTCTTTTTTTTTTTTGTTTCTCTTTCATACACGCCAATAATAATAATTATTATTATCACGATTATTATTATTATTATTATTATTATTATTATATAGAATACATTTTGGCACAGTGCTGCAGCAATAATTCATATATCATCGTACTATATACGAGGAAAAAAAAAAAGAAAAATCATAATTTCTATATATATATATATATATATATATATATATCAATATCAATAATAATACTGAGGATTAATTTCATTAATTATATTACATATCTATGCTTTATACTATAATATATACATATCGGTGATTCTGTTCTGTTACTTTGTTGATTGAAAATTTTTTGATTCTATAATTAAACTTTTTTAGTTTTTTAATGCATATTATTACTCTATTTTATTGTAAATATGTAAGTCCGAGAGGATTTAGCCACAACTTCAAAATATCGAGAATGAGAATCAAATTTCAAATTTTCCGTGTCACGGTACTGACTCATTCGTAGACATTCTTCAGAAAAATTGTTACGAATTGTATTATAACATTAATTAGATTTATGGATTAATTAGTTTGGATCATTTATTGTGACAGAGAAAATAATGAATTCATAGGTAAATTCTAGAAATGGACGTGACACGGTACTGACATTTAAGTGATTCAAACCGCAAGTTTTCTTCGGACTGCAAGTTATATTGTACGAACGAAGTGAGGAAATATGTTCACGAGGATCGTATTGATACAAAAATTTTATGAATAGATTGTTAATGGATAACCAGTGAGAGCAAACGGTACAGGACATTAATAAACACTGTTAGAATGGAATCACCCATATACATATAATATAGCTAGATCATATAGCTGTAATAATTAATTTTCATTAGAAATAATGTAATATATATAATTATCATCGAACAACGAATCAATCAACCAACCAACCAACCGATCAATCAACAATATTAATCAATTTATCATTACAACATTTATTTAGAATAAATAGATTGCAGTATTTTTTTTAATTTTTTTCTTTTTTCGGTGTGTATTAAAAACTCGTTCATTTTTCGTGCAGCAGTATTATTCATATTATTATTATTATTATTATTAATATTCGGTTATTTTTATTTTTATTAATCTTCAATTTATTTTTCATATTAACGCTAATTATACATATATAGGTATACGGTATATTTCAAAGGGAGGATCAACTGTCTTGTTTTCTCTCGCACCTATATTTATTACATTAAATACGTATTATCTATGCTCGTAGTGTATGATAAATATATACATATACAGATGTATATAAATGTATGTATATAATATTATCTAACATATACATACATATATATTTACGGATTTTTTAAACGCCATGTCTTTTGTTTTCTTGTTTTAGTTTTACTTTTTTTTTTGGTTCTTGTTTTGTTTTGTTTTTTCTTCTGCTGTTTCTTTTGAGTATATTGACACTTTTTTTTTTTTTTTTTTTAGTATTAATTTCTTCACATTTGTTTGTTTTTTTTCTTTTCTTGTTTCTGCTTTTGATATTTAAAAAAAAAAATTTCTGTTCCTTTCGTTCTGTAAATACGATATCCCACCGCCTGGGCCACCTCTCGGTTTATCGTCGAACGAGTCCCCAGACAATATTGTAACACAATATTGTTTATGATTGAATTCATTATACAGACCCCTGAATTATGTTAGCATTTTTTTCTTTTCGGTTCTTTTTTCGTTATACTTTCCTCGAAGACAATTTCATCTCTTCATCTCATCTAGATAATTTTCTTGCCGCGATTATTTCATCATCTTTGAAATATCGAAAGATCTCATCGTTCTTCGATCTCTTCTTTTTTCATCAATCGGATGAAACACAAATATATTTTACTCAATCTCAATTTTCATCTTATCTAGATAGCATATCTAACGGAATTATCTCATCAGTGAAATCTCGTTTCGTTCACAATTTTTCGACAGATTTTATCCAATCTCATGTTTCATCTTTCATTAGATGATGCGACGATGACACTGCGCGTTAATAATTGTCTCGTATTTTACGTAAGAATGTTGGAAAAGTTGAATGAATGGGGGCGATCTGTTTATATTTTTTCTGGAAACTCGTCGTTCAAAATTTAGAGCTAGGGAGGCTCTGGCTCAGAGGTGGGGGACTCTTGCTACGCTTCCAGAAATATCAGTGCCGTCGGCTTCGGCTCCAGGTTACTCTTCTTTGCCTCAACCACGAGGAATTCGATCTCGTTGCGATCCCTCCTCGCGAACGAGTCCGCTATTAATCTGGCCACTTCCTGGTGGTGGAGTCCTGCAAAACGATTTTTGGATTTCATCAAATTTAGCGAGATACGAATTGCGTTACTCAACGTTGAATAACTCGGCGAGGAAAAATCGTAGACAAATTTCAAAAGCAGAATCTCAAAGAGGAAACTTCGAGCTTGAAAATCATCGTTCGAAAAATTGTTCACGATTTTTTTTTTCGCGTCACAGAGAAGTTTGAAAAATCGTTCGTTCCTTTACTCACGTACATTTGGCAACGGTTCTTTGAAACGTGAATAGTTGATTAAAAAACGATCGCAATCTAATTCTCAGGCAAGTATCTGGAAGCTGAGACTTCAAGCTTTAAAATTCTTCTATGAACTTTTTTTCTCGATCATTTCTCACCGAGTTACAACGTTCTGAAAATCGTCGCATCTCCATTTTTCCTCGTTTATTAAATAGCGCGGTACACAAACAACGAACCTTGTACTTTGTGCCCATCCACTTCGAGGATTAATTGCCCGACCTCGAGCCCACCAGCCTCAAAAGCCGCGCCATTGTCCTGAGAATAGAGAAAACAAAAAAAAAGAAAAAAAAAATTAATTACAAAGGCGAGTCAAAAAAAAAAAAAAATGGAAAAAAATTCTTTGTTCCTCCAAATTTTATTTTTCTCTCACGTGAATGTTGATTATCCGAGGCAACGGATGTTTCGTGTTGGCACCACCCTCGATGGCGATACCCAAAATCGACTTCGTCTTCCTTACGGTGATCCTCAAATTCCCCTGATGGTCAGGTACGACCAAAGCACCATCCTCCTCTCGTCCCCCGGCCATATCGCCACGTGCTAGTCTCTGGGCGCTGTGATGTCGCCGAGGTGGACCCCCGGATCCTCCACTTCCGTTTGTACCGCTTCCGGAACCGACGTCCTCGAGGAGTTGAGCCTCCTGCATATCGAAACTGCGAGATAGTTTGTGCGCGAGTTCCTGTAACGCCGAAATAATGTTACAGTCTCTTTTGAAATTTTTTTCTAGCCAATTATTCCTATTATCGTTTGCTTTCCTCGGGCTCCCTCTTCCGCGGGTATCACATCCTGACGGCATTTCTATTCAAAATTTAAAACCCGACCTTTGCTAGTTATTATTTCAACCATTTAGCGACTTTCGAGTCAGATCAGTGATCAAAGACCCCGAAGATTCCGGGGAATCGATTTTCACGACGATCGTGTAACTTTCTGAATTTTCGTCCGCGATTTTGGATCCGCAATTCCGAAGGAATTGTTAATCGAGGAACCGGAAGCCGCGTGGAAGTTGATTTTCACGAAAATCCATCACGACGATTTGAATTCTACCATTCCGACGGTTTTAAAGTTCAAAAAGAGCCCCGAAACCAAAACAAAGAAGACCGTTGAACGAATATCCGATCAAAATCTGCAAAGGTGATAATTTTTTCGTTGTCAATCAAATTTATTGAAATTTCCAAAACGATGTCAGGGCACTGTGCTCCTTCAGTGATACGAACACGTTTTTCCTTCTTTAATGAATGGAGACGATCTGGAAAATCGTACACTATATATACATATAGTATATGCATACATATATATATAGAGTATAGAATAAATCGACTAGTAAAAGAGAGGCTCACGCAATAATCAATAATAATATGTGAACATATGAGTAGGGGAGAACGGGCACTTCAATTCAAAATTGATAAAATTGTATCATTTTTTTTCCTCAAGAATCCTTTATTGCTCAAATATTTTATCGATATTCGGATGATGTGTCCCGGTCTCCCCTACGATAATAACAGCAACAATAATAATAATAATAATAATAATAATAATAATAATAATAATAATAATAATAATGTAAAATACGAAAAAGATCATGCTGCAGCAGATATTATATAATATATAATAAATAGGCTGATATAGTGGTGGTTGGTGGGTGGTAGGGTGTGGTTGTGCTCGGAGAGTGGAGGTGTCACGTAAAATACTTATAGAAGCATTAATCAATTAATTAAATAATTAATTAATTAATTAATCAATCATATAGTATATTGATATAAGGTAATGATTATTTATCTTTTATAATATAATAATTTTATCTTCTTTGAATGGAAAAGCTCGTCATCACTCGAGTTGAGCTGTCTTATAAAATGGCGTTCTCGAAGCGGTATATCCTTCCGCGAGAATATATCCTTTCGGCGTTATTGTATACAATGGATTTTCATATATAGTTAATGGTTCCCGGTAACTGGTATATATGTATATACATACACCCTATAAATTTGTGCAATGAAAACTTTTTATCAAGGAAAACAATGCTGCAGGTATGTATATATCTATGTATATATATATATATATATATATTGTATATAATATATGTATCACGAATCATGATGTATATCATAATACGTCTATCTCTGTAGAAAGTCGATATTATAATAATAATAATTATTATTATTATTATTATCATATCGTGCGAATTGTTGATCGAAATTTGAATAATTAATGAATAAATGAATGAATTAGTTAATTAATTGTGTGAGGAAAAAAAAATTGCCAGTATAGCTATCTATCTATCTATTCATCTATCTATCTATCTATCTATCTATCTATCCTACTATCTATACCTATCTATCTATCTATCTATCTATCCATCTATTTATTAAAATCGAGGATACTCTACTCTCACATTTTATATACCTGTTATATACTATACCATCAATTTAATATATATATATATATATATAGGTATATATAATTATCTATCACTGTATTGTACTGCACTGCAGTGCAGAGATCGATGCAGTGTGGGAGGTGCAAGTCTATAATTTCAACGAATCTCACTTTCTCCTATATTTTTTTTCATATTTTCATCTCTTTTTTTCTCTCTCTCTCCCTTAACGTATCGTATTAATTATACATATTATATATACATATATATATATATATATATATATATGTATCTATATGTATACGTATATGTATATATGTCGTTATAGTTTCTCATGTTAGAAAGATTCTTTCTCGGTGATATCGAATGATACGCGAGAAAAAAGAAAATGAAATAAAAAATGAAATGAAACAACAAAAATGATCATATCGTTTGTAGACGTATAAGAGAAGATGTGTGATTATATGTATACTGAGCATGCCCAAGACATCTAGTACCGTGCTCGATTAGGTATTCATTAATATACGCAGTATCAGAGTGGTGAAAATTTACCAGACGTGTTTTTTTTCTTTTCTCTTCGTTCCACAACTGTTGGGTAACCAATTTCGACTGATTCGAGGTACGGATTAGAGACTATCGAGCTTCATGAGACTTCGATGAAAGATCATCAAGGATTTATGGAGCGAAAAGCGAAACTCAGTTTCAAAGTTTTCGGAAATAGGAAAAACACCGACGAATATTTCGTTCTTTTCCTCTCTCTATCGAATTTCGATCAATAACGCCACCGAACAAGAATTGCGATGGTCAATATAATCGAGTTCGGCAGAATACTCGATCGCATATTTTTTGCGCGGAATTGGGAATCGGTTCTCAGACATATTATCCAAGATTGTACATCTTTGAAGTTGACACTCGAACTTTGCATATAAGAGGAAAAGCATCGATCAATCTAGTCGTGTCAAGTGGACAAGTTTCCCACTTGACTCGACTAGATTGATTAAGACCTTTCCTCTCATCATTCACGATTATTCCTGTAAAAAAAAAACCTTGGGATTCATCACCGATTGAACATTTTTTTTCGACCACTCTGATACCGTAGTATAAATACATGTATTATATATAGATATTGAAAAATTTGTCAAAAAACGAATGAAAATTCAAATGTGCAATACATCTAATACACGAACACACTCTCGTCCTATATATATATATATATAATATATATGGCCACTATGTCACAATTATTATTATTATCAATCAATTTTGAAGTATAGATGCAAGGAAAAGAAAACAGAAAATTCTAATTATTTGAATTAATTGAATATATATATATAAATATATTTATACATCTATAATTTTCTAAAATCATGCCAGACTGCTGTGGATGGTAGGTAGTGTGTTTTTTGTGTGTTGTGTTGTGTTGTGATTTTTTTTCTTTCATGTAGAATTTTCATCCTTTTTTCTCATCATCATCATCATCATCCTATTCCCATCTTCTTCTTTTTCTCCTTCTTTTCTTCTTTCTTTTCATTTTCTTCTTCATCATGATATCCTCCACGTTTATTATTCATTATATATACCTACTCGAATTTTTTCCTTCGTCCCAATTCTCATGAACAAATATACATAGGAGCCTGAAGGGTCGGAGGGCAATGTGAGCCTCTAACAAAAACCGATTTTCTTACATTAAAATCAAAAAAAGAAAAGAAGAAGAGTCAAGACGTACTTCTCATCACTTCAGGAACCCATGTGATTACCGCGGGTTAGCAGTATGAAGTGAAAAGTCCAATTCTAATTCTCGTGGAAGCATAGGTTCGAATTTATTCGGTTTTGAGATGATCCGAGGACATGAAGATTTGTTGAAATCATCGAAACTCATCTTTCTCGACCTGAGCCAACCAGAAGTACCAAAATCGGAAAACGATATCAGAATAAAATAAAAGATACCCTTCAGTCATCCATCAGTTGATGTTTCATGAGATGGGATTTCTTTTTTGTTTTTTTGTTTCACGGTGATGATGGTGTGGATAGTTTTTTTTCTGTTTTCGAATTTTTTGAGTTCCGGTGTGTGCGTTGTGCGTGGGGTGTATTTTTATTTATTTTTTATTCTTTTTTCCGCGTCGTGTCAATTATATGATAGATTCTAAAAGATTGTTTGCTTTTCAAATTTTTTTTCGGCTGTTTTTGGATTTTTTTTTTTTTTTTTTTTTTTGCAGAGGAGAGAGACTGTAACTTACTAGGGGCCTGGCGCCCCAGTACCAGGACTTGACGCGCTGGGTAAGGCCACCGAGAAGGTGGGTCCGCCACCCACCGAAACCCCCACCGCCACTCTCCGAGCTCCTCTCCTGATCCCTGACCTCTTCGTCCTCATCATCCTCTTCGCGATCCCTTTCGCCTCGTCTCCCATTTCCAATCATCTCAGCGTCGCTACCCTCGCAACCGCCGTCGCTCTCCTAGCACAACACAACCCCCAAAGAACACCAGTTTCTTGTTAGCCCGAGATAGTTTTTTTTTTTTTTTTTGTTTTTGTTTTTTTTTGTTTTTTTTTATATTTTTATCTCGATGCGATAAAAATCTAAGAGGATCTTATCTCCTTTACGGATAATTTCGTCTTTCATTTCGGTACATTTTCGAGATAGTTGTTTTGATTTTCTTCTTCCATTTCTGTTCAATTAAACCTTTCAAGATAACGATGCTCGTTCGCTCGTTGAAAATTGCAATTATTACCGATCATTCCTGCCTCATCGGTGTTACCGTTTCTCACGACGCAAGGCGACGATCGAGCGCGTTTTGTGTTTGTATATAAAAGCTAAAAGAAAAAGAATAAGAAAAGTAAAAAATGATCATAACGATCCATAACTCGTTTAACGGCTCTCTACTACCGATCTCACTAACAATCGAGTACATTTCTATTTTAAAAATCGATTTAAAGAAGAAACTACCTAGTTGCGGTTTAGTTGTGTCAGTAGGTTATAAATCTAGATTATAGATACAGCTATATCGTCATAGGCTGATCGGGCCGGCGATTCATCGGTAGGATCCGAGGATCTTTGTAAGATTAAGGAGCATACAGACTTCGGGGAAAAATATCTAGGTATATACCGGTCACTAACCCGTCGAGGGTCTAGTCGTCTAGTAAGCAAACTCTTCAGACTACGTAAACGCCGTATGCTAGTGCTGTTGTGACTCATAAAGAAAGTTGGGGATCGGCCTCGGCCGTCATCAGAGAACCGCGGAAGTGCCTCGTACCTCCGGGGTTTTGTTCTATTCGTTAGTGGTAAACAAAAATTACGCTCTTCGGATAGTGATTCCTCGTTTTGAATCAACTTAAACCCGTCTACGAGGGCGTTAGCTCGGTTTAGAATGTTGGGAAATGAAGGAAAGACTGTTTCGAGATCGAGATCGGTATCAAAAACGCGCCCAAAGTCGGTATTCGCGATTGCAAAAATGACTCTCGTAGTCGTGAGTGAGGATCGGTTGAGATCGGATAATAGATGTAAAGATCGAGATCGGTGTAACGCGAGTGATTTCTGTGGTCGAAAATAAAAATCGGTGTGAGATCGGTTAAGATAAATTGTATCCAGCCGCAAATAACCTTCTGAAAAAAGTGTGAAGATCGAAATCGGTATAATTAGAAGTTCGGAATGTCCCTAGAAGTGTTTTTGTCGTATAAAACAACAAAAAAAAAAAAAAAACAAAAAGATCAAACGCGATGATTCTCCTGGTATAAAATGGAGATCGGTGAATATAACTTATATACGGAGAGGTATAATTGAACGCAGAGATCCGTGGCCGAGTTGAGGAGCGAGTAATGTCGGTTTGGCAACGCTGCGAGTATGCCATATGCCTACGCTCTTACCTGAGCAGCCCCTCCTGTCTCACCTGTTAGACGCAAACCTCTCTCTTTCTCTGTCCCTGTTGCTCCTCAGGCTTTTATATTTACACTTTTCATCCTCCTCGCGCAACCGTTCACTAGCACAGTTGATCAGGTAAGTCATTCCAACTCGCCTGCGAGCGCGAGGGTTATACTCGCAGTCAGTCGCTTCGCCATCATCATCGGGAGCGGTTTATTTCCCCCGAGCTAATCCTCGATACCCCGGAAACTCGAATTTCAAGTTTTCTTAAACGATTATCAAGAAGATCGATAGCGAGATCTGTCAATTTGAATCAAAACAGGTGAGCAGAATCGATTATATTCAATCTTGGATCTCGTAGTAAACGACTCGAATATCAATACCGATTCATGGTCTGTAAGAAATCAACAGATATCATCCTTTTCCCTTTTTCTTCCATCTCTTTATCGTTATCTTTGCGTTCGTTGGAACAATCTGCAATTCGGATCAATATCTAGCCAGAAAAATAACGATCTACCGATTTCTTCGGATATAAAATTCGTCATTGAAGTATTAAAAAAAGACCTTGCCGATTTTTTTTTATTCCGTTCATATACAATCTGTACGTCAGATTAGTATCTATTTATACTCATATCGACTCGCACCAATCTTCTTAGAACTAAAAATCGGTATGAGAATTAAGAACACCTCTTGCCGATTTGTTTTTCTTTCGCTAACGTACTTGTTTCTTTTCTTTTTATCGCTTCAAATTACAAGTCGGTAAATTTCTTTCACTCAATGGTCAATTACCGATCTTGCCGATCTTTTAATTTCACGAACCGTAGATTTATCTCCATATCTCGTTTAGAAGGCAATCGACCACATACGCATCTATACATCTATGTTCTATACGCGTATGTACATTGGGCAAAGAGAAATTGCGCTGATCAGAGTGAGTAGTGTTACCTATATCCCACCTATCCACCCATACCCCAGGTTAGAAAGCCAGTTTTTTTACTATGAGGTCAGACCGTGACCCACGCGTTTTCAACGATTATACACTCGGTAGAGTAATTAAATTTAGGATCAATAAACCTTCGACGAATATCTGTACACATATAGCTTTATTAATAATTTATTAATTATCAAATCACTCTCGCGATAGACACGAAAATCGATGGTAATAAATAAGATGAAAATGAAAATACTTAACATTGTCCAGCTCTTGAAAAAGTTTCCTAAATTCTCTCATAAATTTCCCTCTCTTTCTCTCTCTCTCTCTCTCTCTCTGGTAGGAATTTAATATTGTCAATTGCACATCGATGTTAATTACGTTTGTTTATCTAACGTTTTTTGTTCCTAATTTTTTCCTCTTATTTTTCCAACTAACGGTCAACCGAGAGACAGACGTCGTCTTATGTTAGGTCAGTGAAACCAGCCGTTATCTAAACATCGTCACGTGCAGCAATTCACTCGATGACGTCGAAGTAAATAATAAATATTAGCGTATACATACATACATGAAATACAGCTATGTGTATATTATCTTGTGTAACTATGCATATGAACACAAGCTACGTATGCTATACTATAAAAAAAAAAAAAAATGAAAATAAAAATCTAAAAATCCGCTATTATTTTTGAGACCGACGGAATATAAACAAACAAAACAGCAAAGATGAATCTTTTTTTTTGGAAATCTACGGTTTCTTTTTCTCTTGTTCGATATTCCAATTGATAAATTATCCGATATATCACGATTTATAGAATTTTCGTGAAAATAATATACATGTATACATATTTATTTAACCGGTTTTACGCGTCAGTTTGTTTGGCCTTCGTGATCTTCGTTGTACTTTTTCGCGTTATTCTGTATTACACATATATATTGGAGAGAACTAGTAGCATATAGAGTAATATAATATAACTGGTGCAGCCGAGCTTGGCCTGGGGGCTTATAATATAACATAACATAAAATATATAGGTAGTAACAGCAACAGCAACAGCAGCTATAATAAATAAAATCAAGTTTCTATACACCTATGATACATTAATATTATATACATATATATATACCCGTACCGTATATATCTGTATATGTATATAGTAAGAAAATCTGTTGGGAAACTTTTAGTTTCTTCAGTTGACTTGATCGTCGCAATATCACGTCCGCGTTTGCGAAACTGTATATAAAATAGATATGATTATTAACCGTCGATGCGAGATCCGTTTTTCTTACAAAAATTCGTATTTAAAATCGCAGAAGTAAGAAAAAAAATAATTCAAGATTGTTTGGACTGCATTTCCGCAAAAAAAATTTCGATAGAATAACGATTCGGCGTGAAACAAGGAAAAAAACAACAAAAAACGAATTTTAAAAATTGAAATATAAATTAATACACATCGTAATGATAATAATAATAATAATAATAATAATGATTGCAATAACAATCGCGCCACGAATATACTTCCTCGTCTCAGTCTGTTGGCTTAGCTGGCCTAGTGATTTTTTATTTCCTTCTTTTATTTTTTATTTTTCGAATTATTCATTTATTCATACCGACGCGTTGCTGCTGCTGATGTCAATCTACATATATATATATATATATAGCCGATTCTTTATTAACTTGCGCTTCTACCTATATAGGAATTAAGTATTTGTGCACCGGGCCGCGGCTTACTGCCCACGATAATGATAATTGTAATTCAGGTCTTGTTTCTCGGTTTATAATCTCGTCCGCGTATTTTACTACCACGTTGCCTCCTCGTCCTGGCCCAGTGACATCGTCGGAACAGCAGAGCTTGTCCCCTCGACCCACTTTTCTTTTGCCTCAGTCGCGAGTCGAGAATACGAAAAGAAAAAAGACTAAAGTGTGCTTTTTATTTTTTCTTTTCTTTTTTTCGTCTTTCATAAATTTGTCTTTACTTTTTTTCTTCACAAAGGAACAAAAAAAAAAAAAAAAAAATAGAATAGAATTCAGATTGTATGGAAACTTAAATTCGAAGTACAAAAGAAATTTATTTGTTTATTTTTTCCCTACAGTTCTTTGTCTGGAGAAATAAAAAAAAAAAAAAAAAAAAAAGAAAAGAAAATAGGTTGAAAAAAAAACAAAAACAAAATACGACTACTATGGAGTCTTGGCTAAGCGATGTGCAACGTGTGAGAATACCAAGGCCAAAATTTGGCACAGGAAATTCTGTTAGAAGATCGAATTCTACTGCCCAACATGTTCGCAATGATTCCCACGCTCGTCAGGGGCTACAGGATGTTGCTAAAGCCACTGAGGAACTGAGGCAAGCTCTTCAAGAGAAGCTATGACCACCGATATTACGATTCTTAATTATTATTATTATTATATATTTGTAAAATATATTATACTCATTTTATTATTATTTTATTTACCCTATAAATATTTTCTACATTAAGAAAATCAATTAATACCTATACGATCGATTTATTTATTGATTGATTGATTGATCGATCGATCGATCGATTAATTTCAGAGTTTATTTTATATCGTTAATATGTAATCGGAGAGAAGAGAAATTTTTTTATGCAATCGGTTGCTTTTGATGTTTTTTTTTTTAAAGCTTGGAAATTGGTGATAATGTTATTAATTGATCGATCTAGCTATTTTTTATACAAATATCATGTATGTATATCCTGCTGTAAATAGCCTCATATACCAGAGGAGAAATGAAGAGAAAAATTAACATTATATATTATTTCTGTTAATTATTATAAATATACATTTTTAAACATATGTGCGCGCGTGTGTGTGTATTTGTGATTTTTATTTTTTAAATCGCTCGCCTCGATCGTCGCCCTTTGATTTTCTTTTCCTTCCTAATGATTTCTAGTCCTGATAAGTAAGCAGTGAGATAATTGATCTCCTTGGGAATTAACGACGTGGATAAAAAATTTGATGAAAATGTTAAAAATGAAAGAGTAAAAAGTAGAATTTTTGTGGAACAAAAAAGAAAAAGAATGGATACGTATAAAAATCTGAAGAATAAGTTCATTCTCATAATCGTCGCCCTTGTCCCCTTAATGACGAATATTTTTTAGTCAAGTTTCTTTTTTTTTTGTTTGTTATAATTGTTGTATAAATAATTTGTAACGATAGAGGTGTATAAATAGTCTAGAATCTCTATGGTTATAACAGTATCTAGATTCTACCTATGTGTGATGAACGTCGATGATGATTTTTTTATTCAACTATCTATAGAATAGAATAATATAGTGATTGAACGTGACGAAATCTACACTGTATATTTATTCGTAAACGTAGTATTTCGAGGTGAGATTAACTCTGGGATATCTAACAATTAATCTACGTTATTTAATATATCCGAGAGTAACTGCAGATCAAGAGGCTATATAATAGGTTGAGAACTATGTCCCAATAGGTGACTGACTGGAGTATAATTAAGGTGCTACGTAACGATGACTATATACCATAATATCTGATACTTTGAAAAAGAAATTAATTTGTTAAACCATTGATATATGTCTACAGAATTCACCAGAACCGATAGCGACGTATTCGCAGTAAAAAACCGCGTCGATATTGTCCAAGAAGAAATGTCGAGGGTCCAAGAGGCTTTGAATTAGAGCGATTTCAAGATCAGACCAATCGCGCGTGGCGCATAACGGTGTAACGGTCGTCAAGCCGTGGGACGCCACCGCTAGTTAGCGCGCGCGAGCCGGTGTGTATTTGAATCTTGAAATCGCTTCAACTCGGGAACTATCAGACCTACAAAATTTTTCTGAAGACAATATTTCTTCAGTTTCTCACTCGAAACGTTATCCCTAGTTCCGATAAACCCTATCTTTCTCCATTAACCTCTAAAATCGAAGAAATAAACGAGTGTGTGTATGACTGACTCACCAAATTATCAGCGTGTAAATGATGGTGTCCAAAGTCCCTCGCGTTACCTCGAGACCCACCAGGCGAACTGTGCCTTCGACCTCGGTCGCTTTCACCCTCGTCTTCATAGTCCTGCAACAAGATTTTCCCCGGGTATTATGAACCGTTGAAAATGGGGTCAGGCTCATGGATCAACACATTTATTTATAACAATAGACTGCAGGTTTGCAGCAGGTTCTATTATTCAAATATAATTAATAATCACTGTCTATTATCATGGTCTATACTCTATACTATAGTTTTATGATCTATTTGCCTGATCTTTGTACCTGATTGTCGCACTCATCATCGTTGGAGAGGGCGAGGTCTGACGTCGCGACCTGGTGCTGTTGGCTTCGTCTGCAGCCAGCTCTGCAATTCCCAAAATTATTACTCCGTCCCCCCTGCTTTTTATTTTATTTTGTCCTTGTCTATCCATCGATTTGCCCGATTGTTTTTCCGTTTACCTAACCCTCTACATACATATTTGATAAATAAATGAATTCGTCTAATTGAAAAAGAGGGTATTTTCTCACCCGTTGAAGGTCGATAAAGACAGTATGGAGCACATGATTTAGTGACGCAGCTACTGTGATGAGTGAATAAATAAATATACGAATAAATAAATTGAGTAAAAAGAAAAAAAAATTTCAAAAGCTGGTTGAATTCATTGAATCCGTGTGATATTCGGCTTCTGAGCGAAGGGGTTATACTGCATAAACCAAGAAATATATATTTGTTTTACCGAGTTACCCCGGGTGACGACGACGATGCCCCCACATGTGCGCGTGGTTAGTACATACCTACCTACCCACCGCGGTTCTGATCGATTTAATAATTTACTTTTGGCCCAATTCCCGTCGAAATAGAAGTTATAAGTAGTAGCCATATGCCACGCGTGTGTAGCCACGGCCATTACCTTCCTCGACCATAATTCATCGCGACTGGGTAATTTTTTTTCCCGCTGAACTCGTAAAATTTTACTAGAACCGACTATATTCTCATGCTAGTTCGCTTCCTTGTTCAAAACTAAGAAGAAATTTCTTCGGCGAGATATCCAGGGGGCTAACCATTTTCAAATGGGAGTGATTTCAATCTCGACGAATGGACGCTCGGATTACACTAACGGTTGCGCTGACGCGGCGCTTTCTGATTGGCCAAAACTCCGAATCGCTCTCATTTGAAAACTACTGGACCTTTGATATTGTCGTTCGTACAATATCGTTCCGTTTTTTCACCGTGATTTCACTCACCGCATGGGAAATCGTGAATAAGATTTTTTTTTCGTTCTTTCATTGTATGTGACTTCTATAAAATCACTCTATATCTGATCTACATATCGCGATTGATAAATTATTTCATATTTGTATTATCTCATCTCGACCTGCTCCTAGGCATGTCTGCTCCTAGTCCGCTGTCCTCACTCGGTGACCTATAGTCACCCTGGCCCTCCCTCGGGAGAAGGGGTCCCGTTACTCCCAGGGGATCTCCCTCGACGTCCACGAGTCTCGCCGGTCGGCAACAACTTCCGGGGGCCGTACCTCTCTGCGATATAAATCATCAGATATCCGGTAAAAAAAGATGACGTACTTAAACGATCCCGATTTCTATCTTTAACCGAGCAACAACAGCTAGCCAGAGCTTTGGATCTCTTTTTCTTTTTTTTTTCTCATTCGTTTTTAATTTTTTTTTTTTTTTTTCTACACAGTTGGGTTATTGTTATTATTATGTTTATTATTCTAGCTATATAAAATCCACTAGATTACCTTTAGTTCATATATTTCTCGAGGAAACAAAAAGAGAATAGAAAAATTCGCGATGCGTGATTTCGCGTAGCCCCCCCTTCAAAACGAAAATCGAAAGGGCTGCAGCAAAGCTCGGGCGAACTGCAGCGCTGTTTCTTTTTTCTTTTCTTTCAACATTATTTTAAGAATCTACACAACTATATGGTATTCAGCGTAACGAGGAAAAAATGGAAAATAAAAAAATAAAAAAAATAAGGAATGATATAATTATCGGCTACCATGTGCAATATATCTACTGAATAAATAAAATAAATAGGTTCTCCGGGAATGTTTATACAATAGTACTCGGTTATATAATAATTATATATAATATATACGGTTCTTATTTCATAACGAGTGAATTAAAAAATTTAGAATAGGATGCTGGCAACGATTAGAAGAAAAAACACAACTACTATATAGATATATATGTATACTGTAGGGATGAGCAATAATATATAGATAGATGATAGTAGATGACCAGATGAGTAGAACAGATATAATATATATATATATATATAAATGACCGGACATGCAGTGGTAGTAGTGGTGGTGGCAGACAATTAAGCTAATTATTATTGTTATTTGAATAATTCGAAAAGAAAATTGAAAGACAAAAATAATAATAATTATATAGACACAGCTATCATGAATATATATTTATATATTGAAATAAATAAATAAATCTAACTACCAATAATGATAATAATAATAATAATAATAATAATAATAATGATTAAATAAACACATATATTTCATCATCACGTCACATGCTGTGAGGAGACATTCTTCTACGATAATATTATGTGTTAATTGATTGGTAAATTAGTTACTTGTCGGTTGTTTTTTTTTTTTTTTATGATTCTTCAAATTTCAAAATTTCGATGTACAATTATTGTCAAATACAATTGTTCTCAATGAAACTAGTATTGAAACAGAAAAAAAAAAGAAACGAATAAATAATTAAATAAATAATGATCGTATAGGTATAACATAATCCTGGAATTATATATGGATCGATGGAAATTCCTCGCACCTCTCCATACGACGACGAGCAGTTTGATTTCTTTTTTTTTCGTAGAAGAGTACAAATTAATCTACATAATATGTTATTATTGTTATTATTATTATTTTCTAATTATATTATAAATTTATCCTTTCTTTCTCTTTCTCTCTCTCTCTCTCTCTCTCTCATTCGCTCACTCTTTCTCTTCATTTTTTAAATTATTTATTTCATCGTTTTAATATTATAGGTATGCAGTTGATATATAATAAACAGGGTTCTACTCATAATTGCAGGGGCGGCGGTGCGGAGGGACGCGCATTGCAGGCATTATAAAAATTGTTTCTGTTTTTTTTTTTTTTCTTTTTTACGTCCCTTGTTAATTTTCTTTTTTTTTTCTCTTTTTGTTCTTGTCAATCGATGCGAGACACCCGTTAGACATTCAATAAATTCACATATACAAATAGGTCATAGTGCCAGGGACACAGATCGAGCTAGATGGAGTTGGTGGTAGCAGGGGTGTAAGTATAAGTATCAGTAAGTAGTAGTAGTAATACACTCGAGAAAATATATTTAGATTCTATTACATAATACAATAGTATATATAAATATACAGGGTGATTCAGGTTGGGCGGACCATATTGCGAGGGCAGATTCCTTGGGAAATTCTAGAAATAAATTTCCTTACCCAAAAATTCGAGAGTCCAATAGTTTCCGAGCTACGGGAGATCTTAGTTGACCAATCACAGAATGTATAGGTGGCGCAGACAGGGCAAGAGTTGCGCGGTGCCCTGACTATAATGTGACGTCTACGCTCCGCGATTGGTGGGCTAAGATGTCTCGTAGCTCGGAAACTATTCGGTCCTCGAATTTTCGGTAAAGGAAGTTTAGTCTTTAATTTTCACCTGGAATCTACTCTCGAAATATGGCCTGCGCAAACTGGATCACCCTGTATAGGTATTAAAAGTCGAACATTGATAATGAAGAACAAGAGAAGAAAAAAAGAAAACGGAAAAAGAAGATAATATGAAGAAGGACTTACTACTTATTCAAGTTTATACATATATAGTGGCATAATATAAGGTTAGCATACGATCAGTTGCGATTCATAATAAAAATGATAATAATAATATCGATTTTATAAGATATAGGTATATATGTATGGATTATTTGGATAAAATGAGAAGGAAAAAAAGAATTGGAAACGAAATAAAAAATAGTAGCGATAACCCACTCACCGGAAGGTCGTGGATCGATGGGGTTACCACTAGGTCCGAGTGCGTTCTGTCTCCTTTTCTCTGAAATTGGACAAAGAAAAAGAAAATGAGCTTTTAAATCAATGAAAGGTTATTCATTATTTAGACCCTACGACATTTATCCATTGATCGGAATTTTTCGTTTGAGGAAATTTTCTTTTTTTTCTTTCCATGAAAAATATCTTGGATCTTGATTGGACAGATTCTATTACAAAGCGTTTGAAATCATTCGCAATTTTAGAGTCAGCCTCGTAATCAGACGCCCGAAAGATCCGATTTTGATCCGCAATTCTGAATTTTATTATTTCGACCTCAAATTTTCCTATTACAAATCAATTTTCGTCAATATCTGACGATTTTGGATTCTATCATTTGGAACTGAAATCTAAAATGACCAGTGGAGACTAAAATTCAAAAATAAAAAATAATGGCCCTGAAATAAGTGATCGAACCCCTTCTCCGGTCTCCTACCCTAGTGAGAGTCGCAGCTGCCCTTGGCCTGTATACGAGTTCGTCGAAAACGGCCCTGTCCTTTCCGTCCACCAATTCCCTCAGCTCAGTGAGCAGGGTTAATTTTTCGTGGGTATTTAGAAGGTCGGCCAAGCTCGCCACCAACTCCTCAATGGTCAGTCTCCGGCTCCGGTAGTCCCCGAGGAGCTGGGAGAGCGCAGCTCTCTCACTCCGCGCCAGGACGACCCTAGCCTTTTCCTCGACCATAGCGGCAGTCGCCGAATGAAGTGCCCGGTTCCTCCACTCAACACTTCCGGCTCTAGACCAGAAGAAAGGAAAAAAAATGAAGAAAAAGAAGAGTAAGAATAAAAATTCTCACTCATCAACACCAGAAGAGTGGAATTTCATTTCGACAGATTCAGAGAGTGTCTTTTTCCACTTTTTTACATCCTACTCACGCGGGACTTGGCGGCCTGTGGTTCCCGTGTGCAGCTGGACTCTCGAGAACCAGAGGATCGTGTTCCTGATACCGGGATGAAGGGACGACGATAGGCTGGCTTGTGGTACAGGAATGAGGCACCTTTCCAACGTCCCGTATTACCAAACTCATCCTCTTATTCGTCTTGAGGATTTGGACAGCCTCGTCGTGCGTCGCCTCTTCGAAACTCTGACCGTTCACTTCGATTATTTGATCACCAATCTGGAAATAACCTTTTTGAGATTTTCGAGAAAGACAGAATTCTGGCTGTAATCTCGAGTTTCACGGCTGTAAAATTCTGAAAAAAATCTGAGGGACGGATCTCGGTGGGTGAAAGTTAGTCTCCAAAGCTCATTGAGCTACGATAAGAAGTGCGAAAGTTACGAGTCTTTTTCACGTCCCAAAATCGAGTTTCTATAATTACCAGAAGTCCAGCCCTGTCAGCAACGCTGTCCTTGTCAACTCCGGTCACATAAATACCCAGACCGTATTCTAGCCCTCCACGGATCATCAGCCCAAGACTCTGTCCCGGCTCGATGCACAGTTCAACTTTCCTCGTCCTATGTCCTGCGTAACGTGCATCACGATTCAGCAAAGGGGGTGGCGACGCAGGACGACCCTGACGGTCCATCCAACTGCAGGATTGCTGACGACCTGACGAAGACCATCCAGGATGACCGCCTCGACATCTAGGATCCAACGCTGGACCTCGAACCGTCATGCTCAAAGTTCGGCAGGACTTCAACATCTGAAGAATTTTTGCAGGGAACGATTTAAGAAATCGATTTTCGGAAGTGAATTGTGAAGATGGTTGTTTCCAAAAAATATCAAACTCGATAGAATTTTACATACGGATTGATATGGTCGGGAAAAATCTCCGAATTCGAACGATTGCTTCTACGAGAAACGAAATTCGATTTCTAATTCGCGAATGGTTCAAAAAGTGAAAAAAAGAAAAATGGTTCCGAACGCCAGTAGGTGAACGGAGGTAAATATAGTGGCAAGGATGAGCCTGACGATGAGTTGGGTCAAGGATAAGCAGGATGTGACGTCACGGGGGCTTACAGATCGATATCTCTATGCTACGAACTGCGAACTGTTCTTCCTACCCTAAAATTTCGAGACTGTTTAAACCGGGTCTGAAACTTGCGTGGCTAAAATTCTTTCGGGCAGATATTTTAACTCGCGTTTACTATGGTTAGATAGATAGGCATAACTGCCTCTTCGAGGATTAACTATTTCAAACCCTACCTAGTTCGGTTTTTTATTTGTTTATATACACCCCATCAGTATTTCAGGATTTTAAACTTCCCCTACTGACTGAGGAAGGGAGGATCAAGAATTTCGTTATTAAATTCTGGCTTCGTATAAATTCCGCAGCGATTTACCCTCCATTTTAACCCAATATTCGAAAGATTCCGTTTTCTCCTTTTTTCTTTTACTAAATTATAAGAATCTATATTCTCTTTTCATCTGATATGGAAACTTAATCCAAAAAGAAAAAAGGAAACACGATTCGAAAAGAGAGATGCCTTCGAATGAAGATTTCATTTCTTTTGTTGTGAATTTTGCTGAAAACAAGATAAAGTCAAGGAATATAAATTCCTGAAATAATAACGATAATGGATTTGGGGTAACGAGGTATGTGGGTGATTCAAGAATAATAAAAACTTCCCCTATTTCACCTCGATTAAATATTTAGTCTCACCTTCCCGCGGCCCCAGCCCCAGTCCGAGTCCCTGGGAGGCATGAATTATTTTCTACGATGAGAATAGGACGACTAGGCTCACGTGCCTGGGTATCGATACATCCATATGTACTACAAGGTGATTCAGGTTGAGCGGGCCATGTTTTGGGGTCGAGATTCCTCTTGAAAATCTGAGACCAAATTTCCTCTACCCCAAATTTAAGGGACTAGTAGTTCCGGAGCTACGGAAGATCTTAGTCGACCAATCGCAGAGCGTCTAAGCCACAGACTGGGCACCGCTCAACTCATACTCATGATCAGTCCAGTCTGCGTCACTTACGAGTCCTGTGATTGGTCCACTAAGATCTTTCATAGCTCGGAAACTGTTGGACCCACAAATTTTTGGTGAAGGAAATTCAGTCTCAGAATTTGACAAGAAATCTACCCTCAACATATGGCCCGCTAAATCTGAATCACCCTGTACACATACATCGACGTATAATCGAACGACTCGACTAGGGGGTGTAGAGGAAGAAGAAGAAGAAGAACAGGGGTAATGGCCAGGCGCCGAGACGACTGGCGCCTCGAAAACTGTACCGTAACTAGGTAGTATAAGGGAGGCTGTAAACAGCGAAACTACCCAGATATGTACCTATACCCACGCTCGTGCAGAAGCTCTAAAAACAAGGAGAAGAAAACAAAATACCCCTCTACTCCTAAACCAACATCAATTTAAAGCTATCTTCGTTCTCCCAGGCGCTTCAGGAATTGAGGGAAAAAAAAATCAAATTTGCACATCTCAACGAATCTTTTCACCTTCTCCTGCCTCGAAGGAATTATTTCAGATTTTACGTAGGTTCGAATCCCATGAATCGAGTCTGAACAAAACAAATTTGTAGAAAGTATTCAAGATCTTTCGTAGCTCGGAAACTAGTGTTCCCTCGAATTTTGTGTGAGGAAAATTTAGTCCCAAATTTTCGCTGGTAATCCTACCCTAAAGATATAGCCCACTCAACCTGAATCGCCCTGTATGCACAGATATATCGAGTGTTAATAATCGGTGGTACTTTGAAGAGATCGTTGGTAATTCTCTCTCGTCCGTCGTCGTCGTCGTCGTCACACATTGTGTCGCTGTAGATACCTACGTCTTCCTTATTTTCCACTAGATACCATACTACGACTACCATACGAGGATCTCCACCTTCCTCCGCGCAGGGGTATGCAGATAACTTTTCTACACCCCAAGATATAATACCACGAGAGACAAAAGAGCTGGCCGACAATGGGCCATCATACTCTGACAACCGGAGAGATAGGGGTAGCTCCTCGAGCTATCAGTCTTTCCTCTGAGGTACCTACTCACTCACTCACCCTTGCAGCCTCATCGACATCGACTACCACCACGTTGCAGAGACGACTAATCACCTCGAGGGAGAGGACGGCTCTCTCCCTCTCTCTCTCTCTGTCTCTCGTTTTCTTTTTTTGCTTTTTTTTTCATGGGAGGGGGGGGGGCTTTTTTTTTTAACTTTTTCTTTTTTCTTTTTGTTTCGCCCTCTATTTCCAACGCAGGGATTTATTTCCGCTTACCTTGAGGGCCTCTTCGTGTGTCACGGCACGAAATGGAGTACCGTTTACTTCGAGTATCGTGTCACCGGGGCGAAGTCCGGCACGTTCAGCTACCGAGCCTTCTTCGACACGTGAAATGTAAACGCCTACACCTGAAATAATGGTTTTTTCGAAAAAAAAAAACAATCTTTCCCCGGGAACGTGGAAGGGGGAAAGAAATTTTCCTTTTTCTTCTATATTTTTCTTTTCTTTTCTTTTCCGTTTCGCTTATTCACATTATTTGATCAATTTTTACACCTTGAATTCCCTTCCAAGACGTTCTTTCTTTTTTTTTTGTCTTTTACCAATTTATTCATTCATCAAATTTTGATACAAATTAAATTCATTAATCACGTCGTAGAAAAGGGTAACTCTCAAGGGTGAATCATTATTATATCAGAAGGATGCATTGAGGAAAAAAGACAAAGAAAAGACAAATATATATATTAGAAAATTTGAGAAGATAACAAGAAATAAAAGGATAAAAAATCGTTCGTGTATTATATAATTGTGCGTATATATTATACTATATACCTATAGCATAGTTAAACATGTTATGTGAGATATAATAATATAATATAATATAGTATAATATAAAAGGTGTCGACTGGTGCGGTTCTAGAAGAATTAATTTTATTTCTATACTAAAGGGAACTGAAGATGAAAATTGAAAAGAAGAAAAAAAAAGTCAAAATTTTCTCATTTTTTCTCCCTTTTTCGTTGGGTTGAATTATTTATTTTTATTTTTTAACGAGACTGCAGTGCAGCGTGGCAAGGTGAATTATTAATAATATGTATAAAGGTGAGAGCAAGCAATTAGACGATATTATGTATGCTATCTGCGTACGTGTATGTGTGGTCTTCTTTTTCGTATCTGAGGTGCAAAAAGAAAACAAGAAAAAAAAAACTAAAAAAAAAAACGCAGGCTCCAAAAATTAATTAGTAATATATATTTTATAACAAAGCGAGGTAGACAGAGAGAGAGAGAGAGGAGAAGTACGAAGCAATACATGTGTATAAGAGGTGCAAAATCAAATCAATAAACGGTGAATGATTATAGCATTCCTATAATGATTATTGTTAATGATCTTTTTATTAATTAATTATAATATCGGAGGCATGCATGAATATCTTTATGTATTATGAGTGTAATAGCGGCGTGGGTTACTTTGAAAGGAATATTTTCGAAATTATAAATATTAAAAAGAGTTTTCTTGACTAATAGAAAGAGAATAGAAATTTGAAAAAAATTTCAAAGATCACAAAAATTATTTTCATAGTGTATATAGGGTATGTAGTTGCAGTGGCTGTTTCCGCTCTGTTTTCGATGAATTTCTATGAGAGCTCCGTGCTTCACAGATTATATGTATGTATGTATGTATGTAGTACATAGGCCAGGTATAATATATCCGAGATCTGCGTAAAATAATCTCCAGAATAGATATTGAAGAGAAGAGAGAAAAAAAAAAAAGTCACTGAAGTAAAAATGAACGAAAGTGAAAGTGAAGATTGTGTCATTCTTGTTTTTTTTTTTTTTTTTCTTGTGAATATCTATATGATAGGGTGAGAAAAAAAACTATGAGAGGCAGTACATAAATAAATACATGCGATGCGATGGCATGCAACATCTAAGGCAAAAACCATCAATATTGAAGATCGCTGATCGTTGAGGTGAGAGGCTGCAGATTTAAATTTGCAGAACGAAGAAGATAGAGAAAAAAAAGTAGGAAATTCCTTTAAGAACAATCACAATTATATATTATATTATTGATTTTCATATACTGCAGGTTTTATTGAATCTTTTGAAACTAGGACATATGTGAGTATGCGATCGTTTCATTAATTGATGGATTTTGGGCTACGCTGGTTACCTGACTGCACTTCTGGTACAGCGAAACAGACAGAAAGATTCTCGAGTGACGACACACAAAACTCCTTTCTTATTTCTTATTATTAATATTCTTTGAAGCAACTAGTTTTCTTCATATAATATAATAATGTTTTTTTTTTTTTTATATTATGGGTAAAATATCTGTCGAGGCAACTAATTATATTGATAGCTAGATAGGCGAAATAATAATATATATAAATATAGAGGGTAGTAAACGAGGCAGATTCTGCTAGATATAATATTATAGAAAAAATATATATATGGAATGCAATGTACCTTGGGTATTGGTATATAATTATTATTGTATACGAATAGCTTTTTGTGAAATTAATCTCCCGGATTGAAATCCGACCGACCCGCCTCTCTTCATTCGACTGGCGATGACTAGCTTGGATTCAGAATCGAATTATTATTAAAGTTTGATTTATCATTTCAAATTCGAGTGGATAGAATATCGAAAATGGTCTCAGCGTTTGACGAAAACCGTTGAGATATGCCCAAAAATGGCGCTTCGAGCTGGGAAATTTTGTTTTTGACTCACAGTCGCTCTGTGACTTTCAAAATAAATCATATACACATTTTTGGATCATGCCAGGACTGGAGAAACTACAAAAATTTGAACTTTCGGAAAAAAAATGGGGAGTTGATTGTACGGAGAGGCCAAAGGCGCGAGGTGGAAAGTCATGGCGGCCCTTGCTTTATTCGTTTATCCATTGAAACACGATTTCAAAGAATAGACATTGCCGGAAGAGGCCTTAGTGGCTTCTTCATCACCTTGATAATCCGAAAAGCGTCTGAATTTTCGATCCTCGAACAACATGAAGAGAAGCGCGTCCGTCGTAAGGAATTTGAATGAAACAAAACCGCGAAGCGATATTCAGGGTTATAATATTACAAAGAAAGCTTCATTGAGCTCACCAGCGTCTTTACCTCCCTTCACGCAGATCCCAAAGCCATGATGCGAGTCGGGAGGATCTCTGGCCATGGTAATAGTCCTGACAGTCAGTTCCTGAAGGCTTGGGGGTGGCGGCGGAGGGGAGGTTTGTGGATTTGGTGGACCAGATTGGGCCGTCGAGCTCCTAAGCGCCGCGACGCTTGCGGGACTTGACGCCGGCGTCCGTCTATCGGTCTGTCTCCTTTCGTTAACGCCGTTTCCGAAGAGCCTGCATGCTCAATTGAAAGAGAATTTTTTGTTTTTATTCGGTCAAAAAATCCAAAATGAAAAACGCGTTTTAACATATTTTTATATATTTTACCTGAGAACCTGCTCAGGCGAGATGGCGCCACTTCCGGCTGTTCCATGTCCCCTTTTCCGGTATGGGGTAGTGTGAGTAGAATGATGATGCGGGGCGCTAGGGGGCCTTTCGACAATTGTATAGCTTGTTCCTGGGGGGCTATAGTAGCCCCTACTTTGGCCGGTGTGGTGCCTGGTCGACTCAAGGTCTTCGGCCTCGTAGCATCCCGTTCTTAGGAAGTGAGAACCGCTCCTAAGAAAGTGGGATCCGCTCCCGCCACCCCATTGCAGCTCCTGGAGCTCCGAGCCGTAATCCTCCGTGCTGCTAGCCATGTTTTACGATCTCGTCATGCCTAAATATAGAGAAAAGAACGAGGGTATCAGAGTTAGGGATTTTTAATAGCATGAGCCATGTTCCTTTTCAGAAGCTGAAAAGATTTTGTTTCAGGAAAAATCTCCTAGCAGAAATAGTTTTCGAATTGGAGCGATCAGAAGGTTCTCTGTAAGGGCGGCAGTTGGCGGAAGTGTCTTGCGCTAGCGCGACCGTTACGTTCTCGGTGAGCGGTGATTGGTAAATGTTTGGGACCGCTGTAGTTTAAAAACTGTGATAGCTAGGAGATTTCTTCTGGTACCAAATCTTCTCGATTTTTAAAGAGGAATGCTAACTGCATATCGAGAAATCGATCTACTCAAGTAACAATTGTTGGCAGGTCGTCACCAGGGTAGGGTTTCATCGGTCACTGATCCGTAATACAAACACTTGAATATATAATTCAGTCGAATAAAAACGAAGAAGAGAAATACATTTAATATAAGAGTATAGGTATAGCTAACTAGGAAGCCCGCAGGGCTAACGTCGAGGATATAAGGGATGGTAGTATCGGCGGATCAATCAGTCTGATACGCGAGGCATTTTAAGCGAATTAAATTCCTCGGTGTTCGTGCTTGCGCGAGGTCAGGGCCGAGTTCACCTCAGATCTCTCTTATTCGCAATATTATTATTCAGGAATGATGTAATTACTTTTAGAATTTTTTTATCGAGCTTCGAGTAGAATGAAAATAAAAATAGAAATATAAGAGGCAGTTTAAAGCTGCAGAACAGCTAATGAAAAATAATATAAAAGAAGAAAACGAACGTAGTACGTTTCCATCGATCGGCTCGATTAATCGCTCTGCTAATTTCCCACCCCAGTATAGTAGCTGCTTTTTTTCAACCCCTTCAGCAGTCTAGAGTCTAGAGTCTCAGAGGTCCACACACCTCTTTTATTCAGGCCTTCGACAGCAGCAGCAGCAGGAGCGGGGACGCGCCGAAGCTCCTGGGCCTCGACTGGTACACAGCAATTCCAGCTCTTTAGCATTATGTCAGAATTCTGGGAGCAGTTTTACGGACGTTAAGAGGAGGGACGGGAAGATTTTTGTATTTAGTTACAACAAGGTGGTGGAAAAAAGATTCTTTTGTCAGATAAGAAGTGCGAGTGACTGCTTGAAAGGATAGAAGGGAAACAGGAAATTTAAAAGGAAACGTATATTTCTTTAAATTCTAACAGCAGCAGTAGCCGCAGCAGTCAAGTAAAGTAGTAAATCGATGGGTGACGCAATTGTATTACGCAAGACTGACTCGTGGTGCTAAAAATCCATAAACGAAGAGGCGTAACGTTTATAGCTTTATTGTACCTACTTAGAGAAATCGTAGCGTTTTTATAACTGCATAGTTTCTAATGTCATAAAACACATATATATAACGTAAATGTAGGATGGAGGAAAAAAAGAGAAGAAAATTGCATGCGAATTGTTGTTATGTTGCACACCTCACGAGGGAAAACCAAAGCAGCCATCTTAGATCTAAGATGCAATCTAAGAAAGGCTTGTAATTGGACGATTTCCGGCTCTAAGTGCCCGGCGAGCCAAGGCGTTCCGGTAGTCAGAGCGATAACAGATCGGCGCTTTAACAGAGTGGGTATAACGTTGTTCGGTGTAATATTCATTCGAGCCATTTTATTGACTAGTTATAGTGAAAGAATTTGACTGAAACGCGATTCTAGAGCAGATTTTGCTGAAATCGGTTCACCGCGTTATCGGTAATAGTCACAACGGAATTTCAAACGGCAGCCCCTCGCACGTTTGGTATTGAAATCGTTCAATATTCGAAGAAAAGTTTCGGTCCTTTGAAGAGTACGATGGGTATAAATTTCATCAACATCTTACGAACGGTTGTTGAGATATCGACATTTTTCCAAAAATCGGTCTCATCGCTCCCCTTCGAAAACCGCTCGATCGATTTTTTGCAAACCTTGTACCTGGTCCACAAACTATATGAGGATTTAGCAGTCCAAATTTTGTTCGAATCGGTGCACTAGTTTGAAAGTTATTCCATCGATCAGAACGGACGGTCAACGTTAAGACCTTGTAAGTGTCCTACTATACAACTGAAATCTTCTTATCTCTATATAAACTGGATCTACAGTTGATCTGCCGACTGACCCAACCTTGACACTGGAATAAGGCTGATTGTTCGCCGCTGGCGTTGCAGCAGTAGCAGTGGGTAACGTCGAGACCGGTGATGGCGAGAGGGCGAAGAGGGGCTTGAAGATAGAAACACAGCCTCGTCGAGGAAAGCGGGTGGGAAATGGGAGGCGAGAGCCACGTAGTCTATAAGGGGCTATGGGAGGGTGGGGCGATCAATACTGCAGCCCCAAAGCCGGCTTCATTCACTAGACCTCTCTGACTCATCCTCCTCGTCCTCCACTGTTACCGTTTTCCACGACCCCAACGGGCGAGAGGACAGAGTAACGGGCTTTCGGAAAGCTTTGTGATAAGTGTCTGCTTTTTGTATATTGAGGTCTGCTGACCAGCTACCACAATGTCGGCGCGTTTGAACCCACGAGGAGCTTTGACGACTCGGAAAAGACATTCTCTGCACTAGCATTCCTCGCAACTAGCCACTGCGGATCTTTTCACTCCACAATTATCAAGGGAGTAGATATGTGGGAGTCGGTTTTCATCAACTTTTACGGATTACACAGATCATATCACAGTCGTCTTGATATTGAATAGTTCGTTTATTCATAGTGGGATCGAACTGGGTGCTGCATTCATTCCATCCAATACCTACGACTGCGGCTAATGCAGTAGCAATAATTCACTACGGTCTTGGGGAACAGTTGTGGTCTCAGGTGTGCCGGTGGCCACTTTCAGCGAAAGTACCCCAGTAAATGATCCTATGTGGCCTGAAGAGGTTATTTATTTCTTCTCCCGTTTTATGCGAGTCTGGTTCACACCACTTTCTAATTACTATTTCAATCAAGCAAATTGAAGTACTGGGATGATGGTTGAGGATTGGTTTTTGTTTCTATGGATGAAAATAAAAGAGTTATAGTTATATAGAGTGGTGGGTATTTATTTATAAGCCGATGGAAGGTTGGCAGAGAGGTTTGAGGGTAATATTTTATCGTTGAAAAGGTAATGGCTGGTAGTAGGTAGGTATAAGTCGGTATACACCGTGGAATTAAACGCGCGGAATGGCAAGTAATCACGCGATGAAATCGCTGATTATCGTTCCGTGAATGCGGCCTGTCCAACCTGATATCCGGCAGGGCATAAGGGGTACAGGGGAGGATAGAATAAATAAATAAATGAATAGTCAAACAGGGAAATAATTGATTGATTATGCTATACCCCATTCGTTGACAGAAATTAGCTGTACGTTTTTGGCGACAGGCGGAGGAAATATTTTAGGATAGATTAGGATCCAACGATAGGGAAATCTTCCGCGTTTATATGGACACGGCAATTTCGGGTGAAGAATTCTTGTTTTGTGCAATTTTTCCGTGTTTGAAACCGCAGGGGATTCCGGTTCCGGGAAATTCCCGGTACTTAAACCTCAAGAAATTTCCGTTGCCATCCCATAATTCCCAACTATTACTACACACATATCTGAACACAACTCGACCCTGGACATTCCGTCGCGTTTGTGCGACTGCGCTAGCATTCGCATTGACTTACCGTGCGTCACCTTAATTAAAATCGTTCTTATTAAAGAAAGAAGAAGAAGATAATTCTCTAACTATATTTCAGAGTATTATAATCGGGCCTGCTTCACATCGCGGAATTAAATGCCATATATTTCCTTCCTATTTTATTCCCCCACAATGATCATAATAGAATACTTAAAGAAAACTTGAAATTACCTACAGCTATTCGTTTTTTTCCTTTTTTTTATAATTTTTCTTCTACCTTGTAAAAAAAAAAAAGGGACTGCGTCAAATTTTCATTTGAATTCACAATAAACTGTATATATACAACACGGCGTGACTTGCGTGCGGAGTTGGATTAACTTATTCTTATATAAAGGAGAAGGTAGGTATAGGGGAAAAAAAAGAGCAGCCTGTTGTACCTGCTCGATAAACTCGGAAGGAAAGAAAAAAAATGGGCGCCGTAGGTATAACCAGATCGTATCATGATTCCGGGCTTGGAATAATAATAAAAAAAAAAAAAACAAAGAAAAAAACACTTATACAGGATGATTCAGGGTTAGGCAACCATATTTTGAGGCTAGATTCCTTATGAAATTCTAAGACTAAATTCCCTTTACCAGAAATCCAAGGGCCCAATAGTTTCCGAGCTACGGAAGATCTTAGTTGACCAATCACAGAGCGTACCGGTCACATAGACAGGAGACCGCGCAACTTCCGTTCATGGCCAGCCCTGCTGCGTCACCTCTGAGTTCTGTGATTGGTCAACTAAGATCTTCCGTAGCTCGGAAACTATAGGAGCTTCGAATTTCTAGCAAAGGAAATTTAGTCTTAGAATTTCATAAGGAATCTACCCTCAAAATATGGCCTGTTCAAATTGAGTCAGCCTGTATACTATGGTAGAAAATTTATTCTTTTATAATAATAATATAATATCCACCAATTTTTCGCCTTCTCGTTTATTCATTCTTCAAAGCTAGGTATATAATGAATAATTTCGTTATTTAGGGAATGGAGAAAAGATATTATTTATCCCATTCTTAATTTTTACGTTTTCTTTTTTCCACAATAATGGAAATAGACGCTTATATATTGTTAGACCCCGCGACGTTTGCCAGCTCGCTGCTACATAGTTGGTTTATGGATCGGTGTTGGAATCGGAGTCGCGTGTCGCCTGCTAGCTAAAGGATTGATATTCACCTACCTGGTATAAGGTTTACTTATTTACAGGCTGCCGACTATAGACGGCTTTGTTTGCCGCGGTGTTAACGGGACGAAATTAATAAAACAAACCGTTATTTTTCAACGGCTCTTTTATTATTCTACGCTTGTTTTTCGTTCTTTTTGTTTTATCGACGAAACAGGACTGTTAATTTCTCTTCGAAGCTCAGGAAATTCACATTTCGGAAAATTCTGATCACAGGAAACGCCCGTTTCGCAAAATCCTGAGCTCGACTACCGCAGCTAATCCTGTTTCGAAAGATTTCGATAATTCGAAGCTGAAGATTTTCCTGTTTCGTCGAATCAAATCACAGTGAATTCCCGTTTGATCAAATTCTGATCCCCAAAATCACGTAGAATCCCCGTTTCAAGATATTCCAATGATTCAAGGCTCGAGAATTCCTCACTTCGAAAGATTCTGATTATATAAGGAACGGGTAATTCTCGGTTCTCCCAATGATCGAAGATATCCGTTTTTTCAACAATTTCACCGTAAAAATGTTCTCATCACTTCATAGAATGGAATGGAAAATCTCGATCGACGGATCAATCAGTCCGTTCAATCCTGACCACGATCGTCTACACTGCTGCAGTAGGCAGTTGTGACAGGAAACAGGCGGCAGAATCCGGATTTCTGCAGGATCTGATCGTTTCCTGTTCTAAATCGAATGCACGTTACATGTCGCATTGCAGGGGCAAGGGCGGGAGTTTTAGGGGTTGGGGTTAGGGTTGGGGTTTGGGTTTGGAAAGGCCGGAACACAATGCGGATTTCCCAGCGAGCCTTGCTTGCTCTGAGCCTGACAGCCTTTTTGTTCGCGGGAAATGGGATACCTGATTGGCTCGGCTCTCGGCTCTCGGCTTTTGCTGCCTCCGGTTAATATATCCACCGGCTGACTGGCTGTGCAGGTTTGCTATATCCGTGGACTATCTTCGATACTTTTGTCAACCCTCTAACCCTTTGGGGGAGCCATGGTAGAACGGTAGTCGACATCCCATGATTAAAACACTTCAATGATTACGAAAGTGTTCAACGATGCGTGAGCATATACCTTTAACGTGTAGTATATGTCCCTATGTGTATCTAAAACGTGATATATCGAGAGAGAAGAGAGGAGCCGGGTTTGATTCGATTTTTCGGGTTTCCTTTCTGTTTTTTTTTTTTTTTTTTCTCGACCAATCGGAGTATAGCGAAGAATTTTTTGGGAAAATTGTGCGGGGTATGAAAGGAACAGCTATATTCAGTCGTTTATCAATTGCAGTTGGTCACGTACCGGCTCAATGGACCGAGAATTTTTACACAGCGTTATTCGAGTCAATTCGATTCGATTCATTTCTATTTCTGGGTGGTGTGGGATATTGGGCTTATCTGAAGAGGACGGCTCTCTCTAATAGTTTAACGGTGCAGAAAAATGCGAAGGAATTGAGGGAGAACATTTTTCTACTACCGCTGTAATGTATCATCAGTGTTACATTGGATTCCAGAGGTAAAAGAAACCTACGGGACGGAGCCACACACTTGGCGGGTACATTCCTCCTCCTCCAACGTTATGATTTGTAACTACGCTATAATTCGCACTATTAATCATTGCAAGAAAAAAATTAAAAATAAAAAATGTAAAGTTTTCCCCATTTATTCTGTTATTCTTCTATACTTCTTCCCCTCTACTGCAGTAGAGGAAAAATAATTTCATCCGAGCTAAACACTTGGCGGGTAAATTTTTTACTCGGCTCTAGTTTATACTATAAGAGCACACTAACAGAAATAAGTTTTTCTATCTTATTTTTAGCTTGTTTCTTGTGTTCCTTTTTTCTTCTCCTCTTCACTTTGTTTGCTGAACAAATACCAACGGTCTCGTTCTCTCTTACTGATGGAAGAAAAAAAGGGGACGGGGGATTCGCGCGCGGGGTCTGTCTAGCGCTATCGCTTGCTCGTCGCGGGTCCGGTACTGCGGCAGACTGAATCAATAAGATACAAAGGTTTATGGGGTTTGTTCCCGTTCTCTGCAGCCATGAAACGCCACCGTGGTTGTTCTGCGGTAGATAGAGACCGGCAGCGAGTCGTCGCGGTTCATAAATATGAAAATTCGACAAAAATTGTAGTTTTATGTACTTTTTATTCGTAATTTTGTTAAATTTTTCAATTTCTTTTTGTTTTCGACTCCCAAAATCATGATCCATCCGAAGTCGAGTCTTGGACATGAAAGAAAAGAATATGGAAATACGCAAAAAAAATGAAAAAAAAAAAAGAAAAAAAAAACTGAAATACTTTCGTGAACCCAACAAAGTACGTGGTATACGATCGATGGGTCGCGTGAGTGCGTTTTCCAAGCCACATGTTGGCACTGTGTCACGGGTGGGTTGCTGGTTTCACTGTGCTCTTGCACGATCGTGGTTTTTCTGATCCCCCCGAGCCCGTACCGCGTTTCCTGGCACGCGAATTATTATTGTATACATAGTGGTATGCGGGGGGGTCATGTGCGGAAACATATACCTATACCTACGCAAGAGTGAAACGTGAAAAAGTTATTATAGGAATGAAAATTGGGGAGACGCCTGTGGAAAACGAAGAAAATGGAAAGGAAATTGATGCCAGGCAACGTGAAAGTTGGAAAAACGAGTCAGACATAACTTTTTCGAGCTGAAATCCAAGGAAAACTCTTTTGAGACGTCTCAAATATCCGTTTTTGATAATTAAACACCTGGAAAAGTGACTTTGAGATACTTTAAACACGTATTTTGGAGTACTCTTGCATTTAAGATGTCTTAGAATCGAATTTTCTGGGATTATAGTCCGAAAAATCCATTTGAGACATCTTAAACACTAATTTCCTAAGATAAAAGTGCGGCAAACCCTTCCAAGACGTTCGTATACGTTTGTTTTGAGAGGTACCGCGTCCTGAGAATGAGCTCGGGCCATTAAGAAGATATATTTTCGAGTATAAGACGTCCGGAAAACTATTTCAAGACATTTTAATAACTTGTTTCCCGAGAGGAGGGTTCGGAAAATCGTATTAGGACGTATTAAAGATGTCTTTTCAGAAAATGAGGGTATATAAGCCTTTTTAAGACCCTATTTTCCAGGATGGAAAATTTTGAAATGTATTTCAGACGTGAAACCCTCGAAAGACCTCTTGAAAATGTTTTAGATACTCTTCTTTGAAGTTCCTGGGCCTAGAAGACGTCTTCAAGCCGTCATAAATACGAATTTCAAATGTAAGAGCATAGGAAATATCTTGAAGAGGTTGCGAAATGTTTTGAAAACGTCTTGTATATGCATTTTTTACAGATCAGGGTCTGCAAATAGACTTCGAGAGGTCAATTCGCAATATTTGGCTCCGTAATACGTCTCTAAGACGTCTTAAGAACGTGTTTTCGAAATCAACACGCTCAGGAAAGCGTTACCAAAATATCTAAACCTTATTTTGTAAAATGAGATGACCTAAACGCATATTTACTAATAATCGACTCCCCAGAGGACCTCAAAACGTCTTTCCGAAAAGAAGACGCCCGGAAAAGCGTTTACAAGATGCCTAAACCGCTCATTTTCGAAGACAAATGATCTGGAACATGTATTCCTCTTTATTTGACTTCCAAGAAAGTCTCTCGGACGTCTTGGAAATGTATGTTTAAACTCAAGACGCCTGGAAAAGCATTTTTAAGATATCTAAACCGCTTATAGAGATCCCCGACGCATATCCTCCTATATTTGACTCTCCAAAACGTCTTAAAAACATATTATCACAAAGAGAAGACTCCCGAAAAAACGTTTCCATAATGTCTAAGCATATTCGCGAAACTAAGACGCCCAGAAAATGCTAATTTTCGGGATAACCGAACCGTTCATTGCGTCAAAAACCATATTCCCCATTCCCATGGACAAGACGCCCAGAAAATTTTTTCCAACACATTTTCCTCGCCTCATTTCTGTATTGTCTTCTCTTTTTCTTTCTCCGACTTGATTAAAATTCCCCAATGAATTTTCCTTCGAGTCTAATTTTTGTCTCTCCTCTCCATTAGGAGTCTGAACCCTAGTCTTAGGGGGAGGGGGGTTAGAACCTAAAGAATTATAATTATTATTATTAGCTCCAAGGTCGTGACGTCTTCAGGTCATCCTGGGTCAGGGCGGAAGTATAGCCAGATTGTTTATTTATCCTTTGTTCACTTCGCGTTATTGGAGAGAGAAACTTACGTTTATCATCGTAATTATCCGGATTTTTGGTGCAGGAAGAGGTGGTAGTGGTATGTAGTAGCTGTAAGTCGCTGCAGTAGTAGCGGGATACTCGCGCGATGAACACGACTACGAGTCCCGAACGACTATAATAATCGCGCATTGCCACCAGCCGGCCAAGGCTCTACAACTGGCACTGCCAGGGTGGCCTTAAGGGTAGCCTACCTACCCTCCCTACCTCCCAGCCGTGCTCGAGCTCTATCTGTTATAGAAAGAGGCGGGGAGCGGCGATCAGCGCCTCTGACGGATGCGCGGAGAACTAGTAAAACCTGCGCAGTACCCCGAACGCGCAAACTCGACGATTACATGCGGGGAAATTAACCCCACTATTTAACTCAATGGCCGACTAGTTAGTATTAACGAGATTTATGAGCTGGGGATGAATGGAGATACGGAAACGATATGATTCCTAATTTCTAACCTCTAAAATTACATTTAATGGCGAGTTTTCGAGGTGTTTAATACTTTTTAACGATTCTGGAGACTTTTCGGACATTATTTTAATCGGAAATTCATACGAGGTCAAATATTTGAGGATAAATAATATTCTGGATGTCGTTAAGGTTACGATTTAAATATGGCGGATGAATTTTGTTGAAATTTAATCCACCGCCTTCTTATTTTCATAGCAAATTAAATTCAGTCTTTTTGCATTTTCGATCTTCTTGTTTTTCCTTTCCTCATCATAGGCGGTCTTTTTTCTAGTTGTTCTACTGCTTTACGAGTTCGGACTTATACGGGCGAGGTTGAAATATATCGTCCGTATCCTAATCCCGATCTAAAATACTTAAACTGCTGTGATAATAAAACCGACCATAATTCCTCACTTCCTTCTCTTTCCTCAGCTTCTGCCTAATGTAGGTATACCTACCCTGAGGCCTGCAGTTGAATATGAAGTAGTGTATAGCATAGCACCTCTCGTAGCAATAATTTCATACGATCAACAGGTTAGCGTGCCGGAAGTACCTGCGTCCTGCTGCACTCTACCACTGTACAAACCGGAAGTCGACTTTAACCATCTGCACACCCCATTTAAATATATAATACCATGAATTTTTTCTTTGTTCTAATCACACTATTAGAACAATTCCAACGAAATTGATCTATAGTTCGTCTCGTCATCTTTTTCAATTTGCAAGTATTTTCATTTCTTTTTGTTCCATGATTTTGCCGGAATTGTTATCGAAAAAAAGCAAAGAAAAAAAAAAAAAACAAAAACTGAAAGAACTGCTTTACCTATTGTTTTTTTTTTTTTTTTAATTTATTTATAAATTTCATGAAATATTACATTATTTATTCATTTATTTATATTACGGGGCAGGGAGGGTGAAGGGGTTTAGTGCTAAGTACAAAATGACTTATACTTATGATGATTGACGTAAACTAAAAGAGTTTCTTTTTGTTTTTTTTATCGCGATGTCCACCTCACCTTCTGGTCCGATTATCTGTGGCAAATTTCAGCGAAAATTTGAGAATAAAAAAAAATATATATATATATGTATATATATACATATATAGTATAGAGAGAGAGAGAGAGAAATAAAACAGAAGGAGAGCATTTTTTCAAATAATTTAATACAAATTGACGATAGAAATTTTGTATAATAATTACTAAGACGACGTGGAGTGTAATAAATTTTTTGTTTCTTGTATGTTGTTCCCTTCTCTTCCACAATAAACTATACCTATTTTATACCTATAATAGATCAATAAATATTAATATATGTTTAAATTATAAATTCCGTATCTATTTTTAAGCGGACCGCTATACATACATATACACGTGTACGTCCGTGATGTATTAAATATCTATCTATACCTTATACATATACCTAGATACATATTGTTATAGGTATATAATAATATATTAATAATCAACCACGCAAAGGTAGAATATGGTATATAGAATATTTTATTGAGTATTGATCGATTGGATTTAACGACAAAGGCTATTTTCACAATTTCTATAACTCGTCGTTCGCCCAATTTTTTTTTATTTTTTTTTCTTTTTCCATAATTAGCGACATTATTTTTTTTATTGTTTGATAATTTATTTATTATTGACTCCAAGATCCCCGCGGTATCACAGAAGAACATCATCATCATGATTATGATCAGAGTAAAGGGTAACCACAACGCGCTCGTCGTTTTTACCGGAGGCGATTAATTAATCAATCAATTGATTGATCAATTATTTAATAATTATTATTAACTTTTTTTCTCTTTCTTCTTTCAATCTATTTACACGTCTCACTGGTTATTATCTAACTTCATTTCCTTCTCTTTTTCCTATACTTATACCTATGTACTCATACAATAATACACTTCTTTGTTATTTTATCCTTTATACATATAAATATTGGTAAAAAGTGTTTTTTTTTTTCTCTGGTTTTCCGTTTCTTCCGTTTTCTCATTATTTGGGTTTAAGTCACTGGGACGGGGAAAGGCCTTCACACTTTTATTTTATCAAATCGGGGAAACCACCCTTGGAACAGGACTACGTAGGGTTAATGTCATGGAATCATCTATCTCTTAGTTTCACATCGAAGTAAGATTGTTTTTTGAGAGATTCTGGGAAATTTCAACGTTCCTTTTTTCCCCAGTTCTCTTCCAGTTCCGAACGATTTTCGTCAGTTTTCTTGAAGTTCCGAACGTTCTTTGACATTTCTTCCCAAGATCGTTCGATCTCGGTGTCCCTTTTCATCTTCCGAACGTCTTCGGTCATTCTCCACAAGACTTGACCATTTTCAGACATCCCTTTTCCACATTCGGATCTCTCGCGTCTTTCCTACTCAAGGAGTAACGTTCTACAAACACTCCAAGTTCCTCATAATCGCTATAAAAATTCCCGGGCTTTTCATGCTCCCTTCCAAACTCCTCGTGTTATCGTTTATGGTTGAGATTCCCGTTCTTGTTCCTCGGGCTCTCGCCGTTTCCATCAACAACGTCTCTTCGTGGTCTGAGTATGAAATTCAAATTATGCGCGGTGTTAACTGCATAATAAACGTTCGCCGAGCTAGGAAGCACCATTTCCCTATCAGGCAGTACCTGGGCAAGTGTGTAATGCTCAGGACTCCCTTCAATGTTGAGTTTCAGCATTGCATTCCTGATCACTTGTGGCGTCCTCTCATTATTGGAGAGCATTATTGACTTGTAAAGTACAACGCCTTCCGTCTCGACGCTTTCGCTCTCCATTGTGACCTTGATGATGTAAAAGTCCGGCGAATTTTTGTGCGAATGAGTCGGACTCATGAGATTAGAAGAATTTCCTGGCCCCGTTGTGCCATTCGATGAGTTCAGATTCGGTGGTGCTAGTCTCGACTGTTGACCAGAACTTGCACCGCCTCCCGAACTTAATGACACATCGAGTGATGGCAAAGAGGAACTTGAAGAACTACTAGACATTTGAGACGGAGACGTACGACGGTCCAGGGAATTGTGTGGCGAACTTGGGAGCGATTCTAAGTCACAGTAGAACTGGGAACTGCTTGAACTAGACGTCGAGGTTATTGAATCATTCTTCCTGTGTCCTGGATGACCCTGAAAAATGAGTTTGAAATGTCAGATTCAGCTTCTACGATTATTTTCTGATTAGTTGTGCAGGTTATAACGAAGAATTGCAAAGTGTACGGAAAACAACAATTTTTCTAACTCCTCTATCATATAGGGAAACAATCGCAGAATATTTTGGCAACGATGGTTTTGAAGCTTGAAGGTTCCTCTTCCAAACACGTTTTTTGAAACTTCTCTACGATTTTTTCCCACCGAGCTATTCAATGTTGATTACCAGCACTCGTCTTTCGTCTCACATACGAGTTCCTTTACTCAACACTGGATAACTCGGTAATGAAAACTGGTAGAAACATTTAAAAAAGTGCATTTCGAAGAAGAAACTTCAAGCTATGAAACTATCACCACGAAATGGTTTTTAAATTTTTTCTTCACACCACAGAGAGGTTTGAAAAATTGATATATCTTGTTTCTTTACAAACCTGTTTCTTTTTTCCTCCTCTACTGTTTATCGTGTTTCCTGGTGGTGGTGGTTCAATCTGGCAGCTAAGTCTGTAAGCTTCCCTATCGTCCAGTACCAAAACAGAATGAAACCACCTCTCAAATATCGGATCGGTGCTGATATTGTACGCATTTGCAGCACCCTGAAGTAGTCTGATCCTAGCCAAGACCTCGAACTCCTTTCTCCGTTTGTCGAAATTGATCAATCCGTCAGCAATTGTGTCTGGTATAGCAGTGTCTATCATCGTCAAGTCGGTAAGAAACGTACCGAGGTATGGTATGGTCCCGTAGCTGATATTCTGCAGACAAGGAAAAAGACAAAGTCGAAAAGTGCTCCAAAATAACATTTAAACCACCAAAACCTCTTCCAAATCATCATCACTCACCCCAGCGTTTGTATTTTGCTTTTGAAAAAGCTTTTGCAGATGTCTATCGCTCCTCCCAGCAGTGTCAGCGAACTTGGCAGTTCCTTCTTTGATCAGTAGCTCTCTCTGAGTCCAGGCGTTGTTCTCCTCCGAGAATATTCTCTCCAGTTCACGAAAAAGCTCGTGTTTTTCCCTCGGCATAGACTGCCAGCATTTCTCCAATCTGTAGACCGGGTTGCTCTGAAGTCCTGACACTATGGCTTTTAGGCTGCTGAAGTTCTTCAGGACTCGAAGCTCTTGGGCAATGTCGATCCAAGTTTCAAGGCTCCTAGCTCTGTCCTGTGGACGCAGACTTGGGTCCACTAAAATCGTCGTTATTACCCTCAGGGATACGGCGTTGAATTGGTTCACCGTCGCCAGGACTGTCGCCGCTTCGTGACTCCTGGAACGGTCTCTTCGAGACCATACAGCACCCAGGCACTGGTGGGCCACTAATTTCTTGAACAATTCTGCGTCCATTCGAGTCAGCTGCTCAGCAAAGTGCCGGTGTGGTACTTCAGGGAATGTGTAACTCGGCCAAAGGTCACTGATCGAATCACCAGGGATGTGCAATTGCGGTCGACCGCTCTCGTACATCAGGCACGTGTCTGGGAAGGAAGAGAACAGTTAGATATTACGATTCCGGATCCACAGAGAAGATTTTGAATAGCGGAATGTTGGATCAAAAACTCAGGAAATTTGAATGGAAATGCACGATTCAGAGTGGAATTCGGCTTCGAGAAGCTTGGAAAAATGATAAAAGATAGCTTTCCAGTATAACTTGAAGCTATTTTTTCTTTTTGAAGAAAATGCCGTTGCCTATCTCACCTATCATCTGGTCTGCTCGTTGGAAGCAGTGTAACCGATGTCTGGCCTTGAGTTCGAGTTCCGAGGAGGGTAGCCGACGATGGGTGAAGTCTAGGAGTGTTACTAGAAGGGGATGTCCCGGAGGCGACTTCCAGTCGCCTGGATAAGCGTCTAGCCATACGTGTAGAGCTTGTACCAGGGTTTTTCTGTGCTGGTCGCCGGTGGCAGCTGGTGAATTTTCGTCGAGGGCATCGTACCTCGCTAATAAAAGCTCGAGGACGTCCCTGGGCGTTGTAAAAGCCCGGTATGTGGCCAGGAAGACGTTTATATAGGTAGATTCTAACTCCCCATCGTCGTTCGCTAAGCTCTCTACTAAACGCTGAACTGTACCAGCCTTCAGAAATCTCACACGTACGGTCTCCCATTCTAGATGAGATATCTCGTCGTCCGAATCCTTGGAAATGAAAAAATAGATAAAATGAATGAAACGAAGGGCTTATCAGTCACTGTTAGAGAGACCATGATTACGTGGTTTGAGATTAATAAGTGTATTAACTGGTCACGGGAGCAGAGTTCGAACCAGGTCAAGGGAAATCGATTGAATAAACGCCGCTAGGTGTTCACGTTCGATATGTGTTGATAAGAAAGAAATCCAATAACGAAATATCGTACCAGACATGATTGAAACATTTTATTTCGAGTTCCTTACCGATGCAGAAAGGCTTCGAGTCGGTCTGTGGTATCTGACTTTTTTCAGATATACCGTGTATATAACTCCGTCACCTCGTTCCTCGCCCCATAATCGCCACGTGGGCTGGAAATGGAAGAAAAATGAATAAATATTGAGATGAAAAATAAAATTCTTGAAATTTTCCGCTGGAATTTAGTAAAAGATAGAAGAAAAAAAAAAGACAAAGTGAATTCAACAAGCGATGGACCAGTACACCTAGAGTGGAGTGTATTTATAAATTTCATTGACTCCGTGTGCGGAGCTGCTGCTGAGATTACGGTCAGATCAAAAGAAGAGAAAAACAAAAACCAAAAAAAATCTAAGAATATTATGTTTTTATTATTAAAGTGTTATTGTGTAGATAAGCAGCGAAATTTTTTTTTCGATTTTTTTTCTAAACAGAGTCACTCCAGTTAAGTTAAATAATCAAATTCCTGAGAAATCGCAGGCTTGTAATAGACTATAACTAATCCGTAAATACGTGGCTAGGTAGGTAGGTACTTGAAGTAAACTAAGAAACGAGGGAACTGAATGTAAACATTAACATAGCTCTCATCGTCGGGCAGAATCTCAGAAATCTTTTTTCTATCATTTTTTTTCTCCTAAGAATTTACTTGGCTGATGTAAACAAAATGAATAAGATCCAGGGAAAGAACCAATAATCATGTTTCTCGAACCGTTTCTTTTTATATCACAGAAATCTTGAAATATCTTTTTTTCGTATAATTGAATCCGTTTATTACGTCGCTAGTAAAATAGAGTTTGTCGAGCCGAGTCCAACGACACCAAACAACGCACCTTTCCGACCATTCGGTAACGAGATATTCTGTGTTGGAGCTCGCGAGCGCGCGACACGACGCAACGGAACGCTACGCAGCGCAGCGCTCAAGTGATTCAAAGCATTATATCTCGCTATTGAGTTATCGGAATGATACGTTGTTAGTAGTCCTTTAATCCGTCTTGATCCACTCTACAGCCCGAACACAATGAGAAACGACGTTGTACGACTTTGCGAAAAAAATATTGCATATATAAAATGGGTTAAATTTTTTTCTAATTAAAAACTAAGACTACTGTTATACCATAACCAGTTTCAGGCACATGCGACACAAAAAGCCAGAGAAAAAAGAACAATAATTCATGCGATCGTTCAATGTGTACAAGGATGGAAAGCTGGTTGTGAAACATGAAAAGCAATCATTGAAAAAAAAAAGAATCATTTCGTAGCTCATGACCGTAAAAAATTGACGGTTTTTTTTCGCTATCCCCGGATTAAGATTACGTTGCCTCATCAGAAGTGGGAATAACTGAGACTATGAACTATGAGAGTTTCCTAATAAACTATTAAGAAGTACAATAGAAGTTTGTTTGTTACGGGCTATTATCAGTCCTTGCAATTCCATCGCGTCCTGCAGCATTACTGTGTATATAATACAGATACATTTTACATGGTACAACGTACAATTTCATATACGTATTTACGAAGAAGGTCATGCGTTATTCTATCCTGTATATATTATTCTTCGCGTGTTTTCAATTATTATCAATTATCATGTCCGCTAGCGTTGTCGTTTTTTCCTTTCTTCTTTTTTTTCCCATTTACCATACTATGTAGTTATTATTAACCTGTCATATATACATATATATATATAGGTATATATAAAACTGTTGTTGCCACATCATATATATATACAGTAGATGGAAGAGACAAAATTAATAATGTCTCGTTTAAATATTTCCTATCTCATCAACCCACACATCCGTTTTCATTTCCTTCGACGTCTCATCTTCATTATCTCTATCTATACCTCTACATTAATATTAATAATAATCAAAGTACTTCATCCCGGATAATTATTTTTCTTATCATTATTGCTATTAATCAGCGACCTTTTTTTTCTTTCTTTCGTTCGTTCTTTCTATTATTTTGTTAGTAATTTTGTTTCTCTCAATTTCGTTACACACCTAATCAATGAATCGATTGATAATAATAACAATAATATGAATAATGATTATTTTCTTTCGTTCTTGCATCAGATTATAATTTAGGTATGTATAGGTATATGGGTCATGTCAGTACTGACTCTG